>OMKZ01015643.1:0-35089 GCA_900302535.1 Neoniphon sammara | reverse complement strand
AGAAGCTGCCCAAACCTTAGGGGTATCCCCATTGGAATGTTAGTACTTGGGAACAAGGTCAAGGCCATAGGCGAGGTACGCACTCACCCCCCCAAAAATGTTTTTTTTTCCTTTTTTTTGTGGCTACAGTTCAATAAATCAGTCTATTTAGATCACTTAAAGTACTGCTGCTTGTTGCTAGAGTTTTCCCTTAATTTGCTAACAGGCAGAAATAAGTATTTCCTCTTATTTTCCCTTGAATTAAATGATTTTGAATGTAAAGAATGTAATTTCTCTTTCTAAGGGGAATACATGAGGTGCCTCTGGGTGTGGGTGTGTGTTTGTATCTTTCCACTTGTTGAGGTTCTTTCTCTTTTATCAATGCCCCTGGCTACAGCATTTTTTTTACATGCATCCTCACTAATTTCAGTTTATTTATAAATTCATTTCAGTTTCAAGGTGTCTTATTCTGCTGCCTCTAGACTTCTCAATTGATGTCCGCCTCACAAAATGCTGGAAGCCACACTGTGCCTTGACTGCATCTTTCTTGCTCTCTTTTAACTCTTCTGTGAATAACTTGGTACTTTGAACTTTCTAAACTGCCTTTGACCTGGTACTGAATGGAGTCTCTCCTCTTTTGGACGTGACCTCTCATTGGCTGCTGTGGTGTGTCATGCTGTTCAAAAAAAAAATTCCTCTCTGAGCCTGTACTGGAATGCCCTGTCTGGATCTGAGACGTGCAGCCCGCACACACTAACACCTCCATCTGTGTCTGTTTGTCCAAAATCATAATATTTCAGGGAGTTAAGAAAAAACAACCCCATGCATTTACCTTTCAATAAGCTACCCCTTTTTAGAGTAAGTTTTTTTTCCTTTTAGCTACATCAGTTTTGTCCTGCAGTGTCTGTTGATATAAAAAACAATCGATCGAATCAAATTCATGTGATCTACCATTGTTGATTGTGTGTATCAATCAGATGAAAATGAATGTGTTTGCATGGTAGTGATCTACTGTAGTAGTGTGTGTGTGATGGTTCTGTACATTGTCTGTGTAATGATAACATGAATGGACTGGCGTGTGTGAGGAAAATGTCCGTAATGATGTTTTTTTGATAGATGAGGACTAGACGGAGTGTGTGCGTGGTTGTGTGTGTGTAAGCCTGTGCGCATGAGTGTGTTTCACTGTGTGTGAGTAGGATAAAGAACGTTGTTTGTGCATCAGGTGGTCAACTCAGAGGGAACCTGGGTGCAGCTGGATAAGAACAGCGTGGTGGAGTTTTGTGAGAGCGATGAAGGAGAGGCCTGGTCACTGGCCAGAGACCGTGGGGGAAACCAGTACCTTCGCCATGACGACGGTAAAAGATACTGCTTGACCTCAGTGCATAATACTTTACAGCATCTCAAATTTTGTTATTCGTTTGGAAAATTATCGAACCATCTAATTACCAAACCATCTTATTTGCTCTTGTAGAACAAGTGTTGCTGGAGCATGGGGCCCAGACCCCGCCGCCCAGCCCGTTCTCTGTGCAGGCCTTCAACAGAGCCACAACATCCAACGGAGCACAGGGCTTCGACTACGGCATCTCCAACAACAAAGGTGCGGTCAGCTTGATTGTGATAAGAGTCCTTCTTTCAAGTGACACGTTTTGAAGTACTTATTCTTACTCTGCACATCACCTTTGCTTTTCACATCCACATTTTTTTTCTGCTGTTCATTTATGTTTGACAGAGTTTTGAGTCCTGTGGCGTTACTGAAAGATTTTTAGTGCATTCAGTCCATACAGGATCTCATCTCTTACTTCTCTATGCCTCCGTCTTCATTGCCTTTACTCGCTGCTTTATTGTAACGTATTGGACTCTTCCCAGTGGTTTTGACTGGGACTTTTTCATAACCCATTGGATACATGCCCCCTACTTACCGCTACCTTAACTCTATCTTAAATTAGGCTTATGTTTAAGTAAGGGTACTCAGACCAATCCTTGTTTCTAGGCTCAGATGTAAGGAGTTACCAACTTTCACCATCTTTTATATTGTTATAGCATGAGAAATTTCTTATTTCATGCAAAATAAAAGGGGTTTACAAGTTACCTTTACCTCCACAATATATTGCAGTGCAAGTTTTAAGGCAGAATCCCTCTAAAGTCATAGGTGCCATCGGTTAATCACTGATCTCTCATCTCTTTTGATTTCTGCATGGTTGTTGTTGTGTCTCCTGTTGTATCATGCCTAACATCGCTGCAGTGTCAGGCATATGTGTCTGTCTGTGTGCATGGGCCAGTCAGTGTGCTTCTGTCAAGTTGGACTCAATGACTATTCGAGCTGCTCCAACCCATCTGAGTGATACAGTGGGTTCGCCCACCAACACCTGGCCCTGAACACTTCCTCTGTGACGTCACCCATTACCCCACGTTGCCTTAGTTTACTCCCTTAGAAAATCACCAACCCCCCACCCCCCTGCCTCAGTATACCCTTACCCCAGTTGCGTTGTGGGAGATGACTGAATGATTGATCGATGGATACTCGAATGATTAATACTGAATGACTTGCATCCCCCTTTGGAAACCTAAAGCCATAGTATAAGCTGTAGTTTTTTCCCCTTCCTCTGTCTCCCATATTTGCAGGTGACCGGTTGAGTGCCATACTGAATTCCATTCAGTCTGGGCCCTTCCTCCCAGCAGCTCCCTCCTCCTCCTCCGTATTTGAGCAAGCCGCCCAACCTCCCTCTTCCTCCCTTGTCCACAGTCCATTTGTGTTTGGACAATCCCCCTCCCAACTGTCTCAGCCGCAACCACAGCTTCCGAGTAAGTCTGTCCTTCTGTCTGACAGTGTCGGCGCTTGCTTGCACAGGTGCTGGTCCCTCTCCTCCCAACTTTTCCCTTACTGATTTGTTTTTTTTCTGACTTGTTCTCTATTGCTTTATTTGGGGAAGGTCAGGCTGATTTGTGACACATAACATTGCTGTTATGTTCTACACTGGGAAAAATATCCTTCTAAACGAGCCAGTAAGTTGGGTATTGAGTGTGAAATCTTGTTTCTAGAAATTTGCCAGCTTAAACTGCAGTGGAAACAAGTGAAGTTGTCTCAAGCCTTTGGTGTTTCACTTGTTTTAACGAAAACAAGATTTTGAAACCTCAGTTCTAGACTACGTGACTTTCCAAGATGGATATTTTTTGCAGTGTACTTAAGTTATGGCCTGAATTGCTTGTTATTTTTCTGTTTGCTCTTTTTTGTATAGCCAGCTTATCCCTCTCTTCCTCATCATCTTCATCACTGCTTTAACTTCAGCTCTGCAGCTTCCATTCTTGCTTTACTTCCCTTTTCACTCTCTGTCTCAACCAGCCCAGGGTTCAACTGCAATTGTAAACAACTGTAGTCTCCATGGTTCAGTATTTTTGATCTAGATCAACCTGCTGACTTAGCATAATTTAATACAGGCCTACTCAATAACCAGAGACACTGTTTATATCACAGGTATTCACAATTTATACTTATACTAAATACTTTCACTTTGCCACAAATGCCATAATTTGAATAACGTTATCTTAGAACAGGGTCCAAAATATCTGTTGATCTGTCTGTAACTTTCTTTCTACCTGTCTAGCTCTCTTTTTACTTTCTATCTTGCTTCTTTCTCTCTACCTGTTGACGAATCTTTATGTCTACCTCCGTCTCTATACTTTTCTCTGTTTGTCAGTCTTTCTCTTTTCCTATCACTGTAGCTCTCTACCTTTTGATCTTTCTATCTATCACTCTAATTTCTTGTCCTTTTGTCCCTTTCTATTTTACCCTCTTGGCCTCTTTGCCCTCTTTCTCTCTGTGATGGCCTCCCTGCATTTCGTGCCTTGTTTGTTTACCTGCTACTGTTTCCCGCTGTAGATGGTTCATCACGCAGCCTTGCTTCTCGCGAGCGTGTGCACAAAAGCAGTGTGTCCGTGGCTGGGCATGGTACTGCTCTCTCATCTCTTGCTCTCAGGCAAAAGGGTGGGTAATCACAGAATGCATGCCTCCTTCAGACTGAACAGAGGGTGGGTAGGAACCTGAGAAAAGAAACATGATCTGCTTCTTAGTGAACAAAGGGCTTGGTATTGTGCCTCGTGACTAACACTTGGGAAGTCTTGAGTGAGCATCCTTCAAAACAATCTCCATAAGGTAGGCCTTGGCTAGAGACAATAGTATAATCATCAGTGAATACTTGACAGACTTTAGAATTGAAGTTCAGTTCAACATAAAGTGGTGAAAGGTTAAATGGTATCAAAACATTCCCAGACATCTGGAGATTGTTAAGGGTTACTCGACTAATGACCTTTAAAAGGACCCATTCCTAGTTCTTGGTCAACAGATAGGCCAGATCTAGTGTTGATAGTGGTAGCAAAGTTCTCAGGACTGGGCTGGAATCCATCTTTCATCAGCTCCTCCATGGTCCATTGGCTATCCTCATCCATATCAGAGACTGTCAGGTAACAGATGGATAGAGCTTTGGAAGAAATGCCATCCTAAAGTAGGTGTCATCTAGGCTTGTTTATAAAGAATAATGTTGTCACTCAACATTGTCATTTGTTTTGTGAGGTATAACATCTCTTTCTCCTTTGATTCATCATGTGTTTCATTTTCTTCCTTCCCCCCATTTCATTTTTTGATACCTTCTTTGCATTACTTCTTTTGTTTTCCCCTCAGATTTTGAGTCTTGTGTCCAGGGTTAGATGAATACACTCTTACTTCTGTGTCAACTCTCTTTTCTCATTTAATTGTGTTTGAATTATTAATGTTTAGGTGAACGAGGGAATGTGTTGTCTGGTGCCCGGCCCATGTCCCCAGCTTCCAAACACCGTCAGGAGAGTCGATCACCCAAACAGGAGAATCGGGGCAGCCGCACATCAGACCAGAGTAGCAGAGTCAAGACTGGCGAGGGTGGACTCTCTGCCAGTGAAGCCCTGATACTGAGGTCAGACACAGCCAAACTGAGGTCTGACTCTCACAGTCGCTCCCACTCCCCCAACCACAACACTCTGCAAGCCCTGAAAGCAGACGGACGAACGTCAGGACTTCGGGCTGAATCCCCAAACCCTGGCTCCCGTTCCTCCTCCCCCAAACAGAAAAGCCTGTGCTCCTCTTCAGGCAGGTCCAGTCCCTCCAGCACCTCCTCCCAGTACTCTTCATCAACGCACCATGACAAGAACCTCCCACCTAAAGTTAGCCCATCTTCCAAGGCCCGACTGGAGCCTCCCAGAGAGCGGTCCAAGTCAGACTCGTACACCTTGGACCCAGACACACTGAGAAAGAAGAAGGTTCCACTTACGGAGCCACTTAGGGGCAGGTCTACCTCCCCTAAACCTAAACTGTCCCCTAAAGATCCAAACAAAGGAGGGATCAGTAATGCAGAGAACCGTGCTCCCTCTCCACATGTGACCCAAGAGAACCTCCACAGTGAAGTGGTGGAAGTATGTACCTCTAGTGCTCTCCTCTCCAACGAGGAAGCCAATGATGAGAACGTGGAGGTGCGTAATGCTGAAGAGGGCTCATCTAAGGTGCACTTTAGCATTGGCAAGGCCCCCGTCAAAGAGGAGTTAGAGAGCCGCTCCTCACCCAAGGTCAGCCGCAAGGCCTCCAGCCGGCATGTGCGCCCAAAGAAGGACAAATCTGGGCCTCTGTTTAAAGGTGAAAGTACATCAAGGCTAACAGAGCCTGCCAAGCAGGCAATGTCACCTTCAGTGGCTGAATGTGCACGAGCGGTCTTTGCAGCATTCCTGTGGCATGAGGGCATTGTCCACGATGCCATGGCCTGTTCCTCCTTTCTGAAATTCAACCCAGACCTAACCAAGGAGCATGCGCCCATCCGCAGCTCTCTGGGAGGACAGGGTGCAGAGGAGAAGGAGAGCAAGTTAAAGAACCGCCACTCTTTAGAGATTTCTTCTGCACTGAACATGTTTAATATTGCCCCACATGGCCCAGATATCTCCAAAATGGGCAGCATCAACAAGAACAAGGTGCTCTCCATGTTGAAGGAGCCTCCACTGCCAGAGAAGTGTGAGGATGGGAAAGGAGAAGCCATTTCCTATGAAATGACATCTCACCCCTCTATGAGGGCAAAGTCTATCTTGCCATTAACTTTACAGCATCTGGTGGCATTCTGGGAGGACATTTCCATGGCCACCATCAAGGCAGCCACTCAGAACATGATCTTCCCCAGCCCAGGGTCCAGTGCCATCTTGAAAAAGAAGGAGCATGAGAAGGACAGTAAAAAAGCAAAGAAGGAGAAGAAGAAGAGGGAGAAGACAGAGGTGCGTCCCAGAGGGAATCTGTTTGGGGAGATGGCACAGCTCGCTATGGGTGGACCTGAGAAAGACACAATTTGTGAGCTGTGTGGAGAGTCACACCCTTACCCTGTCACCTACCACATGAGACAAGCTCACCCAGGTAAGAATTAAGATTGTTTTGGTTAAATTCCTCAAAGGAGTTTTGAAATTGTAAAGAATGGCATTTGTCCTAGAAAGAGTCTCTTTTTATATCCGTCTCTTTATGCTGTATTTATAAATGCAGCTTTTATCCGTAAAACTGGTTCTGTGACTTTAACATCCTTTTATGTTCCATGACAGGCTGCGGTCGCTATGCTGGAGGCCAAGGCTACAACAGCATTGGTCACTTCTGCGGTGGTTGGGCAGGGAACTGTGGAGATGGAGGCATCGGAGGCAGCACCTGGTATCTGGTGTGTGATCGCTGCCGAGAGAAATACCTGAGAGAGAAACAGACTGCTGCTAGGGAAAAGGTAGCTTATTCCTGCATAGCTTGATCACTTAAAGGGAATATCACCTATTTTTCAGTAGCAAAATATCCTCTATGCTTTGGGTAATACCATAATCATTATCTGTATTATTAAAACATTATCAGCATGACCTGTTCCCATCATACAGACTCTCCACTGTTAAACCAAAACCAACCTATTTGCTCTCTGCCAGGTGAAGCAGTCCAGGAAAAAACCCCTGCAGGTTAAGACCCCAAGGGCACTGCCCACCATGGAGGCCCACCAGGTGATCCGGGCCAATGCTTTGTTCCTGCTGTCCCTCAGTAGTGCCGCCGAGCCCAGCATGCTGTGCCACCACCCTCCCCGGCCCCTGCATTCCCAACTACCCAGCCTCAAAGAGGGCGTTTCGGACGAACTCCCCAATAAAATGGGCTGCCTCTACCTGCAGACACTAGCTAGGTAGCTAACAACTTAGTTAATAACATGGTACCTTTTTATTGGCAGGAATACCATAAAATAACGTGTCATTTCTGTCATGACTCAGCAGTCTCCTCTTACCCCTCAGGCAACACACAGAAAACTTTGGGGGGTACCAAGACGATAACCTCTTTCAAGATGAGATGAGATACTTGCGCTCCACATCTGTTCCTGCCCCATACATTTCAGTCACGCCTGACGCCTGCCCCAATGTGTTTGAGGAACCAGAGAGCAACATGAAATCAATGCCTCCCAGGTAACTTACCTTTTTACCACTTTCCTAACTGAATTGCCCTTATTCATGTGCTTACAAGCACATTGTAACTGTTACTCATTACATACTTTGTCACTGTTAGTTTTTATACTAAATAAGCATATGTCAAAACATCATTCTCATCGTGAAACAGGTTACTACACTTTTTCAAAGCAAAGCATCCCACAATTTTTTTATGCATTTAAGTTTTATTTGACATTATTTTCCCAATATACATGAATGAAGGAAAGTTCAGGGCAGACCAGCAGGTGGCGTTGTTTCTCACAAACAGACACACAGCTCTCTCTTCTTCTCTCTGTCTGTTTCTTTCCAGTGCCCCTTTTGTATTTCACCCACATTGCACACACCCATTTTTCTCAGAAAAAGTACCAAATCTATTATGCCTTATCTTGACTAGCCATTGCCTACTGTAAACAGTACAAAATGACTTGACTTCTTCACTCTCTGGTTAGGACTACTTTAGCTGTTGTTTGCAAGTGTGCAGTAACTTCAGGCATGAACTTGTTCTTCCTGCCTGGTAGACTGCTGTTAAAAACTAAGGCCATCTGTAACAAAAGCAGAAAGTTGGCAAACATTCATTCATTACTTGTCTCAGCCTAAGTCCTGGTTAGCAAAAGGACAATGTAAGCAGTCTTGTTTTTTAATGAGTAAAACACTTGAAGTGATGGACTTTGGATGGGTAGTGCTTGTTTACAAGCTCCAAGTTAAATTAGTAAAGTATAACTAGCAAACCAGTCTTGAACAATATTTTCTGTTACCAATGCACTGTATGGCTGTCACAGAGGTATAGTTGGTCTCTTAGTCTGTCTTTCTGTGGATCTCCAACATTAATATCAATCCCTTGACTAGTTGTTGCCTAAAATGAACTTAGATACAGACCATTACTTTGTCAGCAGGCATATCCATATTTTCTTAAGAAATTTTACAAAATCTAGTTATGTATTAAAAGCCACAACTGATTTTGATGTCTTGAGTAAGTGCAAATTTTGTTCTTTTCTTTGTTTATGCAACTATTTTTATATGCTCATTTTTAGTTTGGAGACCAGTCCAATCACAGACAGTGACACAGCTAAGCGCACAGTGTTCCAGAGGTCTTACTCAGTCGTAGCCTCTGAGTACGACAAGCAGCACTCAGCCTCTCCAGCGCGGGTCAAGGCCGTGCCAAGACGCAGGGTCCACAGCGGTGATGCAGGTAGGTAAACCCTCTCGGTGTGGGTTTGCCTAAGATAATGTTAAAAGAGCTTAAATTAGTGATAATGAAGGATGAATGAGCTACAACATCAGATGTAACACCAACCTGCTCTGTGCTCCATACAGAGGTGGGCTCTTCTCTCCTGCGACATCCCTCTCCAGAGCTATCCCGGCTGATCTCGGCCCATGGCTCACTCAGTAAGGGGGAGAGGAACTTCCAGTGGCCCGTTCTGGCTTTTGTTATTCAGCACCATGACCTAGAGGGCCTGGAAGTGGCCATGAAACATGCTTTGCGGAAGTCTGCCTGCAGGGTTTTTGCCATGGAGGTAAAGCTGTCTTCTTTGGGCAATTTCAGGCTGGCTTTACTTTGTGTAACTTTTGCGCCATTAGCTGTGAGTTGTGAATTGAAGTTACTGTTGCTATATCACCAAGCTCTTTCCACATGATGATGCAAACCCAGTTCATGATTTTCATTGGATGGTTATCTTACAGAACTGTTGCATAGAACTGAAGTTGTCTTCCAGTTGCACCATGTAAAACCAATATCAGATGCAGAGCTTAGTTTTACAGTAATTACTGCTAATTGTACAGCTTTGACCCAGTCATAATTAATTAGTTGGCTGTCTATTGCATCAGTCAGCTGGTTTTGTATACTCATAATTGGAGTGAATTTATATTAAAATAAAGTATTGTTAGTTGAATGTTAATGTGACTAATCGGTATGATTTTATACTTCTTCTTAGGCATTCAACTGGCTTCTGTGCAATGTGATCCAGACCACCTCCTTGCATGACATCCTTTGGCATTTTGTAGCATCTCTCACCCCATCACCCTTTGAACCAGAGGAGGAGGAGGAGGATGAAAACAAAGGGAACAAAGAAAATGTGGAACAGGTGATGAGCTGTTAACGAACTGAATGCATTGCAGCATTACGTAAGCTTTTTTTGTTGTATTTTCCCTTTATCAACATCTCAATTTGCCCCCTTCAGGAAAGAGATCTCGGTGTGTGTGAACACCCCCTGTCAGATATTGTTATTGCAGGGGAAGCAGCCCATCCTCTCCCTCACACCTTCCACCGCCTCCTGCAGACCATTTCTGATCTCATGATGTCACTTCCTAGTGGCAGCTCCCTTCAGCAAATGGCCCTGAGGTACAGTTTCTCTTGCATGAGTATGAGTATCAACACCAATATATTTAAGCTTGCAGAATTCAGATTGTACTATTTCAGTAGTGATGTCTTAAACTTCTGATAATTTCATTTCACAGTAGATTTTGGCATGTCTGCTCAAATCAACAGAAAACATCTAAAAGACAGAGAGAGGGATGATACATGGACCTTAGTCAAATGAGCCTCTGTTTCCAGTTATCATCCACCTGTGTTTATTTGCCAGATTTGAGCTTGTTTCACAATGTATAGGAAGGTTAACACCTACTGACTCACCCTCTTAGGTGCTGGAGTCTCAAGTTCAAGCAGTCGGACCACCAGTTCCTTCACCAGAGCAACGTTTTCCATCACATCAACAATATCCTGTCCAAATCTGATGACGGAGACAGTGAGGAAAGCTTCAACATCAGTGTGCAGTCAGGATATGAAGCAATGAGCCAGGTAAAGACTGCAACCACAGCCTCAACAGTGATTTTGCTGTAGGTACACATCTTAGCCATTGGTAACATTTGGATAGTATCTTGAAAAATACAGAACAGAGTGAAGGGGTTATGGTTTGTGTCGGACCTCTGTGTTCCACGGCGTGCACTGACCTGATGCTGAGGTATCTGTTTGTGGTGGTAGGATCTGTGCCTGGTGACCTGTCTGAAGGACCTGACCAGTGTAGTGGACATCAAGACGTCCAGTCGCCCTGCCATGATTGGCAGCCTAACAGATGGCTCCACGGAGACCTTCTGGGAGTCTGGAGACGAGGACAAGAACAAGACCAAGAGCATTACCATCAGCTGTGTCAAAGGCATCAATGCCTCTTATGTGTCGGTCCATGTGGACAACTCCAGAGACATCGGGGTGAGGAAGAGACAGTGGGCTAGGGATTTAAGTGTTAACACTGGAATGAAACAGCCGATTCATTTAGGTTTCCTACCTGGTTTTATTGAATTTCTTCATGTCCTCTGTCATATCCATAGAACAAAGTGACATCAATGACATTCCTGTGTGGAAAAGCAATAGAGGACCTCTGCAGAATCAAACAGGTTTGACCTTTTGATTTTTCTTTGACTTAGCAGTGAAAATGCCAGGGATGGGGAGACTAAGGAATGGCAGGTATAACCTGTGCTTTAATGGATGATCCACTGTCTTAAGAGGCTGGGTCCAGCGTTTGATGTGAAGCTGAAGCCAATCCATTCACATCAAAGCCACTTTCAAAACATGAAATCAGGTGGCATGCAGCCTCTCTGTGGTTTGTCTCTTTCAGCTATGCTGAATATATTAACCTCTTCCTTCATCTAACCTCTGAATAACCTCTGAATCATATGGCTTGCCTGCGAAGCAAGGGATGTAGAAACACTGAAGCATTAAATCAGGTTATTTACAGGTTCACCATGGTTGATTTAGCATCAAAACACACTGCACGGAGTTTCATATCACAGAACACTTTCAGAGTTGGTGAAAATAAATAACAAATGAGTAAGGTTGTTTTCCAATCAACCCCATGCTTCCTCACCCAAGGTTGACCTAGACTCACGTCACATGGGCTGGGTGACCAGTGAGCTTCCAGGAGGGGATCATCATGTGATCAAAGTGGAACTGAAGGGACCTGAGAACACCCTGAGGGTGAGGCAGGTGAAGGTCTTAGGCTGGAAAGAGGGCGAGAGCATCAAGATCGCAGGCCAGATCTCAGCCAGCATGGCCCAGCAGAAGAACTGTGAGGCCGAGACGCTCCGAGTTTTCCGCCTCATCACCTCACAGGTCTGTCAGTCTTCTACCTGCTTCAAACCTGATAACCTGACAACTCATTTTTCATATATTATCATATGATGTGTATCAGTATGAAACCGTAAGCTGTTGACAAAGTTTACATTTAGATTCAAACAGCTGGAGTCTTTCAAAGTCTGACATATGACCTCTGTTATGTACGTTTAGGTGTTTGGAAAGCTGATCTGTGGAGATGCAGAGCCAACTCCAGAGCAGGAGGAGAAGAACCTACTTTCATCGCCAGAGGGAGAAGACAAGGTCTGCACTGTGCCAGTAGTAGTTGTACGGTTTAACTTGAATCAAGATACACCTTTTGTGTTCCTAAACCTCTTGTTTTGTACTTTTTGTGTCTTTGTCATTAGGCACCATCTGATGCAGACCTTAAAGAGCACATGGTAGGAATCATTTTCAGCAGGAGCAAACTGACCAACCTGCAGAAACAGGTAAATTGTCACATTGATGTTACATTCAACAATGACCCCCAAACAACAGCTCATAACAAGGTCAAATGTAGTAATCCTGCACTCTGACGCATGTACTCATTTCTTCCCTGCCAGGTGTGCGCACACATTGTCCAGGCCATCCGTATGGAGGCCACGCGTGTGAGGGAGGAGTGGGAACATGCCATTTCCAGCAAAGAGAACGCCAACTCCCAGCCCAGTGACGATGATGCCTCCTCAGATGCATACTGCTTTGAGCTCCTGTCCATGGTCCTGGCACTGAGTGGTTCAAATGTGGGCCGCCAGTACTTGGCTCAGCAGCTCACACTCATGCAGGACCTGTTTTCTCTGCTCCACACTGCTTCGCCACGAGTACAGAGACAGGTGGGCCACCGCACACAAACATAACAAGAAATTAGGTCAAAATACAGTGACTGACTTGTTACATTATACTGATCTAACACATTGAATGATGCCTGAAAAAGTGCATGAGATTCTCTTTAACCTGTAGACTTAAAATGGCTGCAAACCGTAGTTTCTAAGGAAAAGTCACCGTACGCACAACTGGGCCAAACTTCTGGAAAGACCTTTATCTCTGTAAAAGTTTTATTGCTGTTAAAATTTAACGAACTATAAATCTTGACCTCAAAAAGATTTTTCACAAAACTCTCAATTATCCTCTTTGTATGCAAATTGGGGGGGATTTGAGGGGAGAATGTATATCTGGGTTCATGATACAGTGATGTATGGCAATGTATTTAGCTTAATTTTTGTAAATTCTTGTATAAATGTATGTATAAATGTAGTATGCTATAACCTATTTTTACTAACTTTTCAGTTACTAATGGTAACTGGTAAACCAAGTAGCATAATGTTGCTGTATTATGGAGATGAAGGAATCGGACCCACTAGGAAGCAAGACTAGCGGAGATCATGTTCAAATGAAATGATCATTAATTAGTCTATGTCATCACTACAAATAAACTGTGGCACTAAACAGAATCTACACTTGTTCATCCCCTGATTTGATCTCATCTCATCTAATCTCAGGTGACGTCGCTGCTGAGGCGCGTCCTTCCAGAGGTGACGCCAGTGCGACTTGCCAGCATCATTGGCGTGAAAGCCCTGCCACCAGCAGACATCAGTGACATCATACACTCCACGGAGAAGGGTGACTGGAACAAGCTAGGCATCCTTGACATGTTCCTGGGCTGCATCGCTAAGGCCCTCACTGTGCAGCTGAAAGCCAAAGGGACCACCATCTCTGGCACAGCCGGTATGGCTGCAGGCAAGGGAGTCACCACTGTCACACTGCCCATGATCTTCAACTCCAGGTGAGTTTGTTTCTGCTACACCTAAAAATGATTAAAAGGATTTTTCCAATGAGATTCAAAACAATACAAATTCGGATGGATCAGTTGCAAATTGAGATTCCATTTGATTTTTAACCTCTCCCCTGCTTCTTGCCATGTGCAGCTACATCCGCAGAGGGGAGAGCCACTGGTGGATGAAGGGTTCCACTCCTCCTCAGATTGCAGAGATCATCATAAAGCTGGTTAAAGACATGGCAGCTGTAAGTGACCGGTGTCCATATTGATCCTTCCTATTCACACTCTGCAAACATGCTGCAACAAGAAATCACTTTCCCTTATCTTTGTCATGTTTTTCATATTTACCAAATACCATTTATGCACTGGAGAGATGTTCTTGTAAGACAGTTGGGTGCTGTGTTTTAGGGCCACCTCTCAGATGCCTGGTCCAGAGTCACCAAAAACGCAATTGCTGAGACCATCATCGCTCTGACCAAAATGGAGGAGGAACATCGGTCTCCTGTACGCTGTATTGCCACCACTAGGGTACGGACTTGAGCTCTGTCTGCACACATTGCATGTATCCACATAATTTAGAAATACTGTATCTAGATTAATCCCGTATCCTTTCCTTTTCTTTCTGTTAGTTATGGCTGGCTCTGGCTTCTCTCTGTGTGCTGGACCAGGACCATGTGGACAGGCTGTCCTCTGGTCGCTGGATGGGCAAAGATGGACAACAGAAGCAGATGGTAAAAACTATATAAGCAGCTAACAGTAACACTGTATAGAAATAACTGACTCATAGATAGAGCATCGAAAGAATGATGCATTGATTTCCTCCACAGCCCATGTGTGACAACCATGACGATGGTGAAACGGCAGCGATCATCCTGTGTAACATGTGTGGCAACCTTTGTACCGACTGCGACCGCTTCCTCCACCTGCACCGACGCACTCGCTCTCACCAGAGACAGGTATGTGCAGGTTGTCCACCTAGAGGCAACACACCTGACTCATCTGAAGCCTGAGATGTTCATAAGCATTGAGATTGTTCCAGTAATCCCAGTGTAAAGAGCTGTTCATTTTTGAAACAGTTGTGCTGGAGAGTGGGCTGGAGTTTTGTCTTATTTCCTCGGCTGTTTCAGGTGTTCAAAGAAGAAGAGGAGGCTATAAAGGTGGACCTCCATGAAGGCTGTGGGAGAACCAAGCTTTTCTGGCTTATGGCTCTGGCTGACTCAAAGACTATGAAGGCTATGGTGGAGTTCAGAGAGCACACAGGTAACACCCCCTCGATGCATATTAGTGTGACTGCTATTCTGAATAATGCTGCATGTGGTTATAATGTTCTCACCAGTTATTGCAGGGGTCTTGGAACTACATTCAAGGCCATGATAATTTAAACCAGACTTGCCCAAAGGATATTTTCATAGGGCCTTCCTTATAGCATTTCACTGTTGTTTGACTAATCCAATCTTTGGGCAGGTAAACCAGCCTCCAGCAGCTCCGATGCCTGCAGGTTCTGTGGTACGAGGAACGGGACCGAGCTGTCTGCAGTCGGCAGTGTCTGCTCAGACCCAGACTGCCAGGTACTAAGGATAACCTGTTCATATGCTTGCACAACACAGAAATATACTGAGCAATATGGATTTAGAGTATTAAACTGTATTATTGTACCAATGATTTAGACATTTAAGAGCATATCTAAGTCATTTGTGATGGAATGGACTTGTTGTCAGCAGTTTGTAAGCCTTACTAACTTCTCTTGTGTCATCCTCCTTAGGAGTACGCTAAGCTGGCATGCAGTAAGACCCATCCTTGCGGGCACCCCTGTGGTGGGGTTAAGAATGAGGAAAGCTGTCTGCCATGTCTGCATGGTTGTGACAAGAGCACCGGCTGTCTGAAACAAGATGCGGATGACATGTGTATGATCTGCTTCACAGAGGCGCTCTCTGCTGCTCCGGCAGTACAGGTACGCACTCCTGCTTATCCATGAGGTGCAAGAGTTTCACATGGGGGCTTAAAGTTGTTCTGTTATGCTTGTTTCTTAACTCCTCTTTGTTCTGTTCTCAGTTGGACTGCAGCCACGTGTTCCACCTTCAGTGCACTAGGCGTGTCCTTGAGAACCGCTGGTTAGGGCCCCGGATCACCTTTGGGTTCATGTCATGCCCCATTTGCAAGGTAAGATGTTACCTGAGCCTCTGTGATCGAAGAGATTAACCCTGTCACAAAGGGCTTTGTAAATTGTATCCGCCACACCTTGAAGTTGATTTAGCTTGCTGTTTGCTTAAATGCTTTGTTCAAAACAGCTCATTCAACAGTGTAGCCTCCCCTTTCCATACCACGACTTCTTTGCTCATTCTCACCTTGTGAAATGTTGCTTGCCCCGTATTCATCATGTGGGCTTGTCAGAAGTGTGACACTGATGCTCAGTAGAACCACCTTTATGAGAGTGATGAACAGTGGCTGGTTTGTTTACTTCAATCTTTGCCTCCAGAACAAAATCAATCACTCGGTGATCAAGGATCTGCTGGACCCCATCAAGGAGCTGTATGAGGATGTGAGGAGAAAGGCTCTGATGAGGCTGGAGTATGAGGGCCTCCATAAGAGTGAGGCGATCACCACACCAGGAGCACGCTTCCACAATGACCCTGCAGGCTTTGCTATGAATAGATATGCATACTATGTCTGCTACAAGTGCAAGAAGGTATTCTAGGAGCTTAAACTTTAACACAAGGTCGTATTTTGAGGGGGGGAAATGCAAGAAGCTCTAAATGTGGCATAGGGCTTGAGAGATGATCATTTCCTCTCTTGCAGGCCTACTTTGGGGGAGAGGCGCGCTGCGATGCCGAGGCAGGACAGGGAGACGACTACGACCCCAGCGAGCTGATCTGTGGAGCATGCTCCGATGTGTCCAGGGCTCAGGTGGGTAAACGAACCCTTTGGGAATCCTGGCTGTGCTGTTATCACGCTTGCATAGTGTTTATTTGCACACACAAAACTTGTCAGCATATTCCCCTCCCTGACAATTCATGTGTACTATCGCCAGATGTGCTCCAAGCATGGCACAGACTTCCTGGAGTATAAATGCCGGTACTGCTGCTCGGTGGCTGTTTTCTTCTGCTTTGGCACCACACACTTCTGCAATGCCTGCCATGATGACTTCCAGAGGATGACCAGTGTCCCCAAGGAGGAGCTGCCCCATTGTCCTGCAGGTATTTGACAAGTATTTTGACTGCACTATTGTGGAAAATATTGACTTTAAGATTATTCAAAGTGTGCATGCACACTCAAACACACTAATAGCAAACACTAGACTGAAATAATTGTTTTCCTTCTCATCACAGGGCCCAAAGGCAAGCAGCTGGAGGGTACTGAGTGCCCTTTGCATGTAGTGCATCCACCGACGGGGGAGGAGTTTGCCTTGGGCTGTGGAGTGTGCCGGAATGCACACACTTTCTAGACATCAAGAGACCCGTACTGAAAACCTGTTCATCTACTGTGATTTCTGGCTGCTGCTGAAGCTCAGCCTCAAAGCTTGGCTCTTGTGTTGTCAGAATCCCCTGGACACAGGACCAGGTGTCTACCGTAGCCAAGAGTCCTCAGGTCCACTCTTCTACCAACATGAGTGTCCAGGCTCTGCTACGAACGTATGTAAGAGTCGAGGTTTCTTTGGATTCAGAGGAAACTGAATGAAAAAAGAAAAATTATAATTAAAAAAGAAAAAAAAACTTGTGACGTGTTTGCATGCGGCCGTTGTATCCCCTCGGCTTCCATAGACGTTGCACACCTCCTGATCACTGAAGTGTAACAATATATTGAAGATTAAACATTGATTATGAAATAAATTTGCTTAAGGCAACTGTGGATGAACGTGGATTTAAAAAAAAAAAAAAGACAGGCCGTATTTCCAGCTTCCTAACTATGAATTTAAAATATTGTTGTATGTAAACTGACTTTTTTCGTAATCCTGTACAGTATTCTCCACTGTCAAGTGCATCGTGGGTTGATGGACAAAAAAAAAAAAAAAGATGAGTTGGTGAATAAGACTGTTAAGAATGTCATGTCTGGGAGGAAAATAGTGTACGATTTATCTAATCTTGTATATAATGATAGTATCCAAAATAGCTGTATTCCGAAGTTGCTACTCTTCACTTCAGTTTCGTTTGATATTCTGGGTTATGTTTTGAGCCAGAACTTTTAATGAAGTGCAATACTGGGTGTGCCTCCTATCTTGCAGCTGTTTAACCTATGGAATGTATGTCAATAAAGCCACTGTACATTTTTATACAGTTGACACAGTTGTATTTTCCCCCCTTCAAAATGTCAGATCACTTCTGTTTGGAAATGACAAGGACCCTGGCGCCTTCAGTGAATGATTATGGACATGAAATCCCATTTTCAGATCTCTGTCAAAGTGAAGAAAAAATAGTAGTACCAAACCCTTCCATAATAATAATAATAATAATAAAAAAAACAAGGTGAGACTGATAACAAGGAGTGATTACTGAACGTTTTGAGGGCCAGTCTTCACACCAAATATTGAAATAATTGTAAATCTGTAATGCTTTCCCTAGTAGGAGGCAGGGGGATTGGGGGTTTGGGGAAGGGAGTGTGATAAAAACAGCTGCTGTTATATAAAAAAAAGCTTAATACTTGTGAATCTGCTCTGTAATATCTGTGGTGGATGGAGTTGAATGGTAATAAACCAGGTTCTCTGTTTCGCAAAGTACACTGTGTCGTTTTCTTAACGGGAGTTGAATTTTCCACAAAGGGCCTAACTATCTGGGCTGTTTTTGTTATAGAGGTTATTTCATACGGAATCTCAAGTAAATTTTAGGCTGGAACAGGATACATGCCCATTACAGTGCTAAGTGTAGCTAAAATGACAGTATTCAAAGGTTTATTATCACTTCTTGAACGAAAATAATAGGGGCCTATCTTCTGCGCCACAGCAGAAAGGAGCAAAAAGGAAGAGGTATCACTCTGACCTTATCTTCGGGTATCAATTGTAAAGCACCGTAGGTGAAATTGTAGTTCTCAGTGAATGTCAAATACAGCATACTATTGCAGATATCTTCTTTTGAAGACATCTACTGTTTGTCTAAATAGATCAAATTTCACATACAAAACACTGTTAGGATCTTGAGTGAAACTGGAGTGATATTTCTTCCTAGGCCTGATTTTGATGGATTTCAATCAACCAATCTAGCTCAAGCTTTTTTTTTTCTTTTTTTTTTAATATATATTTACCACACTACCCAATCAAAATACCCAAAATAAAACAAAGCATTCATTGTCTCAGGCTTACATAGTGTTGAGAGGTGACTGTCAATGCCATTTGTTATGTGGTACTTTGCAGCCAGTGAAAATTGCTTTAGTCACTTCCACCGGCCATCCACGGGAAGGCCTCGGGCCTGCATTTCCGTTTCGGCTATGAGAGGGTTAACATCCACTTTTGCAAACCCGAGGTGGCACAGTTGCACTTAGCGAGTGATTCGTCTTCGCACACAGACGATCTTTAGCCACAGCCATTTCACATTGCATTTCCCATGGTGCACCACTGCTGTCACAACAACACTTCGCCATTTCAGGAACAGGGGGGCAGATACTCCCGCGAAGGAATTAGGTCAACCAAGCGGTTGTGCCAGACTCTGGACGTTTCTTCAGTGAAAATATTAGTAGATTTCTTTACCGTGAGTTTGCTCGGGTATTGAGCCCCGATGCGCGTTATTTGGCTGGTGCGAATGAGCTTTTCCAGCGCAGGCCCGGGTTGAAGTGTCAAGTCAGTTGTCGGATTTTTCCTTGCTAACAGCTAACGTTAGTCAGCCAGCTAATTGTAAACACAACAAGGTAGGATGGGTCTCTTAACTGCTTAGCTAGCAGTCTAGCTAAAGTCTTTGCTATGAAAATAACTAATACTAAATAACATGTCTAATACTACGTAAGCAAATTTTAGGATGTTAATCTAGGCTACGTGTCAGCCAGAAACAGCTAGCTAGCTAGAAACTCTGCGCAGATATGAATTTCACTCACATCAAACTGTCTGGCGTTACATTCATTGACGCATTCATTGAGTTAGCGATGCATGTAGCGTTAAGCTAAACCTCAATTATTTATCCAGTTTAGGTCCAGTAGCATTTAAGCATTACTGTCAGCAAGATAAACTATCCAAATGGGCACCTAACCAATTGAATTACCACTGATTTACACCAGCTCTTTACTATCTCTAGCAAGCGAACTTTAGCGACCCATGATGCAGGGCTGTCCCATGACAGCTTAACGCCACTGCCCTCAGCAACCCTTTAGAGATATCGTAACTGATATATGCCTACCAGCGTGTAGTTATGTATTTCTGTTTTTTTGTTTTCGCCATGTTGGACTATGAAGAACGTGTTTATCTTCCGTGTTTCAGGATGAAGCGAGTGAAAGGAGATGAGGAGGACAGCAACAGCTCGTCCAGTGAGAGTCCACCGGAGGTTTGCAAGAAGGTGCGGAAGCAGCAGAGCGAGGAAACGAACGAAGAGGTGGCCTGTGAGGCCAGCGGTGACTGGGCACGGCTGCCTCAGGAAATCCTGCTCCACATTTTCCAGTACCTTCCGCTGCTGGACCGGGCGTACGCCTCGCAGGTGTGTCGGGGATGGAACCAGGCTTTCCACATGCCAGAGCTGTGGAGATGCTTTGAGTTTGAGCTCAACCAGCCAGCAAGTTCCTACCTGAAAGCCACACATCCGGACCTCATCAAGCAGATCATAAAGAGGCACTCCAACCACTTGCAGTATGTCAGCTTCAAGGTAAGATGGGAAAATCATATGTGGAATTGAGAAAAACTATTTTCAACATTTTGATCACACTGTGGTCTTAAAATCAAAGTTTCTGCAATCTTATATTGACTATGCCTGCATGTTTGCCTGTCCTCCAGGTGGACAGTAGTACAGAGTCTGCAGAGGCAGCCTGTGACATTCTTTCACAGTTGGTGAATTGTTCACTGAAGACCCTGGGGCTCATCTCAACAGCCAGGCCCAGTTTCATGGAGCTGCCAAAGGTATGCGTAGCATGAAAATGGTTTCCCTGATTCTTTATAGCATCCCGTTCTTCAGATATACATGAAAAATGAAAGGGATGTTTGTTTTTATGGCCCACTTTTACATTTTATTGTAAATATTGGCTATAAATTACTTTAATGGGTGACCTTTAAGCTGTGGCCGAGCATGCCAGTTGTTGGTTGGCTGGGCGGTTTACAGATGAAATGGAAGGTTTTACAAAGGCTCTGATGATGGAGCTGAAAAAAGTTTTTCTGCATGCTCAAGGAAATGTCTTTATAGGCCTTTAATGGACAGAGAGCGATGTCACAGTTTATCTGCCAGTGTTATTTTTCCCTTCCCCTTAGTGCACTCAGTTAGATTCTTTATACAAGCTCTTGAAAGTCATAGCTCACCTCACTCTTGATACACGTCTTGAGTCCTGGAAAGCTGTCACCAACAAGATTTAGACTTTATCTTTAAGCATTAAACTGCTAAAAACCCTTTAATTTGGTTAAGTAACATTGATTTACAGTAGTAATCTTATGTGGGCACTGAATATTGTCACATATACATGTACAGATTTCGTACAATGTGTTTGTCGGATGCCAGCCTCTAGCATCTATTTCTATTCGTTACCATCAACCTGCAGAGAGGCACTGCTTGCTTGAGAGTCATAATCCATTATTGTCAAAAGGAGAGGATGAAAATATCACATATCCCTTTCTGTGTATATTTATGCAAATTATGTTTTATGCTTATTTATTTCTGGGTGCCTATGACAGGATAAACAAGGCCAAGTGCATAAAATGTTAACGAAAAAGTAACGGTTACTTTTATCTTATGCTTCCTTGTTGCAGTGAAGGAATACCCTTCTCAAGCAGTCTGGGTTGATTTTTTTCCCCCTTCATGCTGTTAATTATAGGATGGGAGAGCCTAGAGTCCAAAAGTGACACTTTAGAGATGTAAACTGTAATTGCTTGAAAGTAATTGCCGTTTTTTCTATCAGTGTTGGTAAAAATATAAAGCCTAAATTGTACCAAAGCTGTCCTTTTAATAATTGACTTGTTGGCATTCAAGATTGTAAATTAAGTTTTGGCTGCTGCAGTTATACCATGGAATGCAGCCAGTTAATCTTTTAGCCTCACATTTTCCTGAACAGTTCATTCTGGGCTGTGAAGGTGTGACTTCAGGCTACTAAGCTCCCAGTTCACCCTTTTCCATTATTTCAAGCCTAGGCAGCAAAACCACTGAACATTAAAAATACTGGGGACACTTAACTCTTTCCATGATGCACAATGATGAGGTGAATCCAGGTAAAAGCCATTATCCATTTTTGATTTCCCGTGTTAAATCTGCACCAATCGTGAAGGAGGAGATGTAGATAAAAGGAACCAGACAAATTAAGGAAGGATTTTTAAGCTTTGAGACAGCTGAGGTTAAAATTGATTGTACAATGGCTGCAGCTCAGTAGTAGGATGATTTCCCTAATATTTTGTACATTTGTTGCTGGTTGGCAATCCATGTGTAAGTTTTGTTCCCTTGTTACCTTTTGATTGAATCCGAGTGGTCAGAGAACGTTATAGTTTATTGGCGTTTTTGTCTGTCCACAGTCTCATTTCATCTCAGCTCTGACCGTGGTGTTTGTCAACTCCAAATCGCTGTCCTCCCTGAAGATTGACGACACGCCAGTAGATGACCCGTCTCTGAAGGTGCTGGTGGCCAACAACAGCGACACCCTGAAACTGCTGAAAATGAGCAGTTGTCCTCACGTCTCCCCAGCAGGTACAGTCGGAGTTTGTCCTAAGTGGTGGTGGGGGGACAATTTTCCAAGCAGTTTTGTTGGTGACAGAATTTCAAGCTGCGTAGATGTTACATCTTTACTCTGATGTCTGATTTTATATTTTAAATCACAAGGCGCCAAGTGTTTTCCATTCAACGGCTTATTTAAAAGCCAGTAATTTTTGTGTCTGCCAATATGAGATGGTGTAATTTCATCTGGCAGACAGGCAGACATCACGTGGCATTTATGAATGAACTGTAAACTGCATGTGGTTGCTCTGTTTCTCCCTCTTACCATACACTTTCCTGGAAACTTGTTCACATGCCAGCTGTGGTAATGACTGTTGGTGCAACTGCAGCTAGGCGCTTGTTTGGCAAACCTAATAGGCTGTTTTTTTGCATAGGAGCAAAAAAAAAAACCCCGTATTTTTCCACCCTCTGTCTTAAGGAATTCTTGATTCTTTTTATAACTTTAAACATTTGGTTTTGATGACAAATTGAGCTAACGAAACAAAATTTTGTCCATATTTGCAGGGATTCTCTGTGTGGCAGACCAGTGTCATGGACTGAGAGAGTTGGCATTGAACTACCACCTCCTGAGTGATGAGCTCCTGCTGGCCCTCTCCTCAGAGAAGCATGTCCACCTGGAGCACCTACGTATCGACGTCGTGAGTGAGAACCCGGGCCAGCACTTCCACACCATCAAGAAGAGCAGCTGGGACGCCATGGTGCGCCACTCTCCCAAGTTCAACCTGGTCATGTACTTCTTCCTCTATGAGGACGAGTTTGGCCCTTTCTTTTGTGAGGAGATCCCCGTCACACACCTCTACTTCGGCCGCTCAGTCAGCAAGGACGTCTTGGGCCGCGTGGGTCTGCACTGCCCCCGTCTGGTGGAGCTGGTGGTTTGTGCCAACGGGCTGCGCCCGCTGGATGAAGAGCTGATCCGCATTGCGAAACGCTGCACCCAGCTGTCAGCCATTGGCTTGGGTGAGTGTGAGGTTTCTTGCAGCGCCTTTGTGGAGTTTGTGAAGATGTGCGGCCGCAGGCTGTCCCAGCTGTCCATAATGGAGGAGGTGCTGATCCCTGATCACAAATATTCCTTGGATGAGATCCACTGGGAGGTGTCCAAGCATTTGGGCCGGGTCTGGTTCCCAGACATGATGCCCACCTGGTAAAGTAAAGCCACAGATGTACAGAGTTCAGCAACCTCAAGTTTGCTGAACATGTATGGCCACCATGTTTGCACTGAAAAGCCCTCGAATGCTTAATAATAGTGGAACGGTTTGTGCTATCATGGAGGGCATAAGCTTGTTGAACTCTTGTGTAGAGCAGAGCCCGTCCATTGTTCTGTAGCAGAGCACCCCGCTCCTTCAGAGAGACTGGAGCTCAAATGGACATTAATGTGGTGTTGAAATTAAACAACTGAATGGAGCACAAACGCCACTGAAATCTGTCAGAATCAGAATGGATTGTGGAGCGCTGGAGGGCCCTGCTGAGACAGAACCAGGCTGGCTCTTTCACATATTGGACAATCAATAAACAGATTGTTGCAGGTGGAATAATTTGACTATAATTGTTTTTCTAACTTTGTAAATTGAATTACATGGACTTTGTAGCCTGGTTATGATAAGCTGTATTATGAGAGATGTCAGTTTATGTGTGTAAATATATATTTTAAGTAATTTTACTTTTTTTTTTAACATTGTGGAGTAATTTGGGGATGATTAGGCGCAAAATTGCATGTTGTGACACTACCACTTAGCCTACATAAATCCAGTCTAAGACAATGACAGCAGCTCTGCACTCTCTGTAACCATATACGGTGTTGGAGGTACTTGTTCTGCTGAAATGTTATTTGTATATAGCATGTGACAGGAAGTGTTGTGTAAGGTATAGTTGAAGGGGATTCAGACTTGGTTGAGGAATGGTTGCATCCTGCATCTGAATGAAACTATTTAAAAACAATACAACAGCAGTGTAGGCGACACCCTACTTTTTTTTCTCAGCCCAAGTTAAATTATGCATCAGTTAACTGAATGTTAACATGATTTCAAGAGCCTCATCTCTGGGGAAATGTTAAGTTGGTAAGGTGAGAAACAGAAATGTATATATAGGCCTATATATTTGTGATGTGAAGGTGTACAGTGTTTATTGATGTCATTTGGATTTTTATTTTTCCAAGTTACGCAGTTTTCTTTCTCTGTGTAGGCACAGATTGGCTTGATTGATAAATTCCTGTTTTGTTTAAAGATTGTTTCTGTACAGGTAGTTTCACTAAGCACCTTACATAAATACCAAACGATATTAGTCAGGAGAAAGTAGTTCCTGCTAGGGCATCTAGTGGAGATCTCTTTTCCTAATGCTACTATTGCTCCCAGTTGGACCCTTATTCTAATATTGATCAGTTATATTGTGATGGGGTTCTGATACCCAGTCAGCATATGAAAATTTAATTTAACCTATGATAAAAGAGAAAATACAATAAAGAAAAATAGAAATAGAAATAGTATGTAAATGTAGATACTATTCACAGAAATGTCAGAATTTGGACGTAGATTTTGGGAATCCTCCAACCATCATGGTCCGATTGGTTTGTTTGCATCCAGCAATAGAAAAATAGTCTCTGTGGCTATTAGGGTATAATGCACACGGGGAATGCAAAATCAATCTTTTCACCTCTCAGGTGTGTTGAAGCTTAAATAAATATATTAACTATATAGGTTTCATTTGTATCTTCTGCTATTTGCCTGTTCAGATCTTAACCTTGACTTTCTGTTGTGAATATCTGCCCTCCTATTTGCCCAGGTCTGCTCTGCACTGCGTTATCACATCATACATATAGGAGCTGAAGCGGTATTCATTTTGTCATTGCACACACCATCTTTGCAGAAATTTCTATTGTTCCTGTCCAGACATCCATTCATTTTAATGCAAAAGATTTGGCAAGTCAGATGAGTGAAACAAAGTTTTCCTTTAAGAAGGAAGTCCAATGCATCTGTATATAAAACGCTGTGTGTTTGATTATAAGAACAGAAATGTACTTATTTCTTTATCGCACCCTCTGTCAGGGTTTAAGTTTCGCTAACCAATGGCTTCTGTCTTTTATATACCAGAGTGCGAGTTATCCTTTGTTAGATGGATCTTTTTTCGTACCCTAGTCACTAGAGATGAATAGCCGTGTAATTTATTGATATATAGATACTGCTTTTGTAATTAATTGGTGGTTTTTCAGTTATGTACAGGAAGCAATCAGTATGACCAGCAGCAAGGTTTGATGCTCCCACCTCTGTCAGTACATTTTGGATGCATATGTCATGTCATGCTCAGGTTTTTTGTTTGTTTGTTTTTTTTCCTGTGGGACTTCCTCACATAGCCAAACAGTAATGGTAGACTAAATCCAACATATTTACAAAACTCTTGCAGAAACTGCAATTCTTAGTATTACCCGTTTAAACAAACATAGCGTATTGTTAGCATTGGTCTCTTATCACTCAAATAGATAACATGCTGATTATTCGTGCACATATACAAGAGCACTTCTCAAAGATATAGTTACATATCTGGTTGCCGGGACAGCAGCTTTTAAGTTAAGCCTGCTTAGGGGGGACATCTCAATAGTTTGTTAGTTTTAATCCATTTCCTTTTGTCTGTATTGGCTTTATACTGGATAGTGGAGAATCAGCTTATAAACCTAATAATAGTAAAACAAAACATGTTTCATGTTAATGCTGATCAAGAGGAAAACTTATTTACCTAATGATCACTAAGATGGCCCTTGTAAGCGGTTGTCAAATGAACCTCATTTGTTCCAATTTTCCTTCAGTAAGTAAATTAGGAGTAAACTGGTGTTGACAATGCTGTCCTTTTTAGTTTTGCTTCTGTATGGCAAATGCTTTGTCTACTTTGTTTTACTGGTCACCTGTCTTGAAATGAAAATAATTGTTTTGGACATGTGATCCTGGAATAAAAATTTGTGAATGTAATGTTTGCCTCAGTTACTTTTTTTTTTCTAAGCACTGCACTATACCGCACAGTATGTGACAAGAATTTTTCAGACAGGTTAAAAGATTAACTCTGCAAGTTTACCATCTAAATTTTGACATTGATGTCTGTTCTTAAATATATTTGTACAGTGATTTTTATTTTTTGGGATATTTTCTACCTCATAAGATATAGGTTATATTTTAGTGCCCTGCTTACAAATGTTATCAAATTAAGTAAACATTTTACGGCTTCACATATATTTGAACTACAGTGTCACATGCCAGCTGTCACATGCTGCCATTCCTTATATGAAAGCTCAGGGATTGAATTTTAGAGTGGAAACTGTCTTTATTTTAACAAATCTACTGTAGGAGCAATGCTAGTAGAGGAGAAACAAGTTTTAAATTGCTGAGGCACTTCAGTCTTTACCTTTAGAAAAAAAAACCTTAAAAGTTAAATAAAAAGCATAAGTAATGCAACAGGCATGGAATTTTTCCTCCTATACTCATCAGGAGAAGCCATAATTTTGAGACCACAGATGATGATTCATTAACACTATTCAGCTGAAAGCAATCAGTGCATTTTTTGTCCTCATGTCTGAAAGAAAAGTGTAAAGGAAATACTGAAAAAAAACTTTGAATGCACAAAACACAGCCTTTTTTTCAGGATTTCAATATTCCTGAATATTTGACTCCCATTAAAGTCTATGAGGAGATCACTGCTTTTCCTGATCACGTCTCTGATGAAAACACTGCAGCAGAAGCAGGATGTCAGGGCAAAGGCACTTCTTCATAAGTAATCTGCACATAGGGAGGTTTCATTGGCAGATGCCAGTACTCAAAGTTGTAGTACAGATAGAAGCTCTTGTCCAGCACAACCTTTTTATAAGCTTCCAACAGACTGATGGCAAAGTCTATATAGGACTGGTGTGGTCTAAAGGTGTGGTAAAATTTGCGGATGTCTGCTGCCAGATCCTTCATAGAGGACTGTCCGAATATTGTGCTGTCGTTACCCAGGTAGGTGGGCTCTCCACTGTACAGGTAGATCTTGGTGTAGTTGGTCTGGGACCGGCTAGATAGTCTGGCTCCCAGCTCTGCCAATTTCCTGTACGTGCGGTGGACAAACTGGGAGCAGTCGTAAGACTCGAACCACACTGTGGCGTTGGGGCTGGGGTCGGAGCGCACAGTCCATGTCTCGTAGTAGATCCCAGTCTCGTTATCATCCTGCACCCACTGGGCCATATCATTGAACTGGTTTCCTGGGGACAGAAGGGGACGAGTCATTTTGTTATTTTGTTTACTAAATAATTTTTATTTTCATGTAAAATGGCAATGTAAAAACATGACAGGTCCCTCAAAGTGAATTTTATATATTGCAAACAGTTTTAATCAGGTGGCCGCAAGTAATTTAAATGTTTTATTTTCTCTCTGAATCTAAAATTGGCCAATTACCTTCTAAAATTCTGCTCACATTTTGAAATATTCAGTGTTTTAATGCCAAATGAGGTGTCTTTTTTCCCACTGACAGTACTGTTTTTGTTTACTGAACACCTTTCATTATGTTGATGAATGTTTATAATTCAGTGTTAGTTTAATTCATGTTCTGACTTTCACTGCCCAGAATAGGAGCTTCAAAAGTGATGAATTCATCTTCATATTTTGCTCTTGGCATCTATGAACACTGATGCAAGATTTCACATGCCACTCATTACATGCACTGTCTTACCAGAGATTTCTCCTATTTTCTCCAAGGTGCCATTTTCTGACCAGTGTATGTCATCTATGCCCTCAAAGAAGCAGGCAGCTCCCTGGTTGCACCAGAACGGGGCGTTGATCTTGGGTCTTAGGTGAGGGAAAGTGCAGTTGCCCAGCTGAAACAACTCATACCACTCCATGGTGTAGTTGCTGCCTGACTCAGAGCTGCTGAATCCGATAGCATCATGCATGATATTCTGTGAGTAATATGGAAAAACATTTTATCTGGTGTCTGCAAGGGATAGAGTGAGTATGCATGTGAAAGAGAAACGTAGACAGCTGTGTTTTTCTAAATAATGCAACACAGCTGCACTTCCCTTTTTATGTACTTACAAATTTTCCCAGCAAATCTCCGTACTTGAATTCCCAAACGGGCGCTTGCAGTCGATAGACTGAAATGACATCTGTGTCCCTCATGTAGGGGATTCGGCCATCTCTGTCACCGGTGGGGCAGAAGGGGTACAGAGCTTCACAATATGAGTCCACATCAGGGCGGCGATCAAACCGTCTGCAGATGAAATGACATGCTTTGGGTATAGCCTACTTGAGTGGTGGTGAACTGACCAGCAACAGAACCAGTTTAATATCAAACAAGTCTGGCTTTACATAGTGCAACTCAGATTGCACTACAGTGTCAATATAAAAAACACTGTTCTTGTCATAAAGGACATACATATATGACATGCATATACAAACAAATGGAGGGGCATTATGCAGTTAGGGTTAGGGTTCAACCTTTCTTGCTTTCTTATTTATACAGTATATAACACATTCAAAATTATTATCGAGGGTTATCATGAGGGGACTAAAATTGGGTTTTGAATCATCCCCCTCATCTACATAAATCATTTAGTGTATGCTTTTTCTTTTAGAAGGAGCCATCCAATGAAAATCACGAATTGTTTGGTTTGCATCATCGTGCATCATGTGGAATGTTTCTTGCACAGAACTTGAATGGACTGAATGAATGAGACTGGATGAATAGCCAAAGAGAAAAAACAGTAATTGTAGACTAAATCAAACTTAAACATATTTACAAAACCCTTGCAGAAATTGCAGCTAATGAAACTTGAATGAATCCGTTCAAGTTCTGTGGTTTCTTACGAGTTTGGCTGAAAACACAGCATTTCTGTGTTTTGTCAGCCTTTCTATCATTGCAGGAAAAGTGACACTATAGGCATGAGGCACGACTTGAAGCGACTTTTCTAAATACAGGGTTACAACAAAGAAAACACAAACATTAAAGAAATATGTATACATTTTACCTTTATCAAATAGTTTTAACATACAGCAGTTGTAGCTAGCAAAAAAAGTGGTTGCTAAGCAACGCACAGCACCAGTATAAAAGTGACTATCAAGGACTACTAATATTATGCTGTGTTTTGTGTGTGTGTGTGTGTGTGTGTGTGTGTGTGTGTGTGTGTGTGTGTGTGTGTGTGTGTGTCAGGTATTCATAACAGCTTCAAACTTCACAGGTGGTCAGAAAAGACTTTAACTTTTACATGAGATAATGATCAGGCATAATGATCAGGCATTCCCCAAACAGCTAACGTACAGCTAGCTAGCTCAGTTCATAAAAATCACATGACAGAGACAGCATGAATGATAGTAGCTTTAGGTTCATACCTGTAAGGAACGGGCCACTGCTGCTTTCGGTATACATTCCTGACATGTGCAGTAACATGGAGAAAGAGGAACAAGTTTAAACATAAAGCCGCGTCCGTGTGTCTCATGTTAAAACCTCTTGCAGACAAACAGGCAGCAGTAGAAGTCAGGTAGACATTTTCCCCCTGCTTTTACTTCCTCGTCCCTGTCAGTGACGAGGTGGTCACATGGCTTTGTTGATAATAAATCACATGATAGCATTTTGCCTAGACTCTAAAAGGCTTTTGAGACTATAATTGAGGTAATTACATTCCAAAATTAAATGCCCAACATTTGAAAACGTGACACCAAGTCAAAATGAATACTGCTGAATTCTGGAAAGTAAATTATAAGCTATTCTAAGCCTTTTCCCCTCTAAATAACAACACTTTGGAGAGTCGAATCGTCGTGGATTTAGGAATATTTATCAGTGATAGATTTCTTCTGTGCATGAAGTGTTTTGCAGCGAAACTCTTATTAGTTTTTTAGGGGTGACTATGCATCATCCGCCACAGTAGAGGGCGCCCTAATCACTGACACCTCATAGACACATTAGATCGGCCATGCTCACCTCTGCTACAACAGATAGTAGCCTAGTTGCTAATTGACTTTGAGGTCCGTTCAAAAAGTGAATAAAAGTCGCTTTATATTTCCACTGCAATGGGTAAGCGCGTAGCTGTAGTGCTGGCAGGCTGCGGAGTTTTTGACGGCAGTGAAATTCATGAGGCTTCCGCTGTTTTGGTCCATCTTAGTAGAGGAGGTGCAAGTGTAAGTTTTATGTTGCTGGATTGATCTGTGAGTAGTGTAGGGTTGTGCACATGAATGTGTGTTGGGATGGAGTGGGGGACTGCAAAAGCTCCCCATCAGTTTACTCTTGAGAATTTGTTTTTATTGTCTGATGGGGGTTAACGTGTGCATTGGATTGGTGGTGAGGGATGGGGATGCATTTTTGCCTTTTTTCTCTTAGTGGTAATCCTCACTTTTGCATTTATTAACTGCAGGTCAAGATGTTCGCTCCCAACATCGACCAGATGCATGTGGTGGATCACCTGAAAGGTGCCCCTTCTGAGGAGAAGAGAAATGTGCTGGTGGAGAGTGCAAGGCTGGCACGTGGCGATATCCAGGACCTGTCCAAACTCAGTGCCCAAGACCATGATGCAATTATTTTCCCAGGTTGGGTCAAGGCTACAGCTCCTTTCAGCAATACTGTTGAATATTCTCTTACTGTGCTTCACTTATTCAGTCTAAGTCCAGGAAATTAGTTTAATTTTTGTCTCCCCTCTCTGTTTTCCTATGTCATGCAGGTGGCTTCGGGGCAGCTAAGAACCTGTGTACCTGGGCAGTGCAGGGGAAAGATTTCTCTGTCAATGAGCAGGTGACAGCCGCACTGCAGGCGTTTCACAGCCAGGGCAAACCTATAGGCCTCTGCTGCATCTCACCTGTTCTGGCTGCCAAGGTGTTTCCTGGGTGTGAGGTCACTGTAGGCCTGGAGAAGGATGACAAGTGTGTCTCACTTACTTAATTAAACACCTTAGATATGTCTAAAGGGCTTTTTTTCCGATTTAAGCTTGTCTCTGCACTCCAAAGCAAACTAAAAACTGTGTGATGCCTCCTCTCTGCCAGGTATCCTAACACTACAGACACTGCAGAGGCCATCACCCAGCTGGGCTGCAAACATGTGAGCAAGAGTGTCAGTGAGAGCCATGTGGACGGGAAGAACAAGCTGGTCACCACCTGTGCCTTCATGTGCAACGCCCCACTCCATGAGATATTTGATGGCATCGGAGCAATGGTGCAGGATGTGCTGAAGCTTGCTTGAATCTCTTGAGAATCAAAAGATGGTCGCAACAGAGAAAGGAAAGCATCATATATGTATTTATTAGACGTGGACTACTTTGCCTCTGTATTTACAGTTTTATTTATGTATTGACATGTCAAGAAATATTCTGTTGGCCTCCATCTCACCATCATTATTTTATGAGGCAGAATAACTGTCTTCATACCATCATTAATAGAATTTTTCTTAATAAACAGGAAAATCTGGTTTAGTATAATACGAAACAATAATTTACACATAAGTTGCAAATAATAATCTTCCAAACAGTCACACATAAGCAACACACATGTCACAATGACTATAAAACATATTTACCAAATCCTGGTGGTCAGTGTTTTTCTTGTATAAATGAAAATGACTATTTGTGCAAGAATAATTGATATTTTTTAAAAAAAGACATCAAAAGTTACACACTTGCCACAATGCTTTGATAAAATACATTTATCATTATGGCTGTGTGCGCTGTATAAATTAAAACTACTCGTTAACATCAACATAACGTCATTTTCAGATATGAACCCAATCTTGTGCACTCTTTGTTTCTCTCTAAGTTTCCTATCACATCGATTGCTCCCTCCACTCCTTCTGAGGACAACACTGTGGATGCATTAGCCCTGAACTTCTCCAACAGGTCCTCATGGCGTAGTGGCTTCCTCCAGTGGCCATAAAAGGTATCACACCTGGCTTCGTAACTCTGCCCCAGTTCTGTTTCTATCACAACCTCACAGTACATCTTGTCAAAACTGGGGTGGTTATCCTCTGGGCTCTCCACCTTGACCTTGGCCAGGAGCTCCTTCAGAGCAGGTCTGTCTATCTGTGCTTGGCTGAAGGATCCCACGGTCACCTTGTTGTCCAGCAGGGCTGAACAGGCATTGAATTGGAATGAGTGCCTGGCCTGGTGCTCTGTGGCAGGGGAAGGGCAGTTAATGTACTTGGATGGAGGTACTTTGAGTGTCACCTTCCTGATTTGGCTGAGGTCAAAGTTCCCCACTCTGCTTTCAAGTTTTGCACGGGCTGCCAATGCCGCATCCACAACCCAGTGCATCCCCAGATGGGCAGGGAAGCGCTTCACTGCCAAACCCTGATCTTCAAGAATCCACCTGAAGCCACCTGCATTGGGCTCTGCCAACGCTGATGGATTGTAATCCGTGTAGAAAACTCCAAACCCACACTCCAGATCCAGGATGCCTGGATTTCCCTCAAGTCCCATCTGGGCCAGCTGGGCAGCCTCCAGGCCTCTTCGAGCAGCATTCCCAATGTGCAGAGGTTTGGTCTGGGTGGCAGCGTTGGCCAGCGGAGCCCCAGCAGAAGAGGCTGCGATAGCCAGGGCATGGGTACACTGGATTGGGGACAAACCCATGAGTTTAGCCGAGGCTGCAGCGCTGCCCATCACCCCTACAACAGATGGAGGGTGGAATCTGAGAATGTTGGGAAAGAAGAAGAGAGATGACCAAAAATACATTAACTTGCAACTTAAAGGACCACCCAACTTGTGGTTCAGTCAGCTCCAAAAGTAGTAATTCCTAACACAGGTCTCACCTTTTAGGGATGTCATAGGCTTCCCTGGAGAACCTCAGGAGTCTGCCCTGCACGTCAATGCCAACATTGAAGGCCAGCAGTAGGTCCAGACCGGAGGGCTGGTTGGGTAGGGCCTCTGCCAGGGCCAGCAGGGCAGGTAGCACTGCCCCAGATGGGTGAGTAGCAGGGTGCCAAGTGTCGTCAAAATCCATGGAGTGAACCTGCAGACAGTCAGTGGGACAACAGAGGTAATTAGAGCTCAAACGGGGGCCATATCACTTTGAAATGTCCACATAGCTGCTCTACATGCACAGTGGATATAATATAATGCATTCAGCTTACCGCTATGCCGTTGACAAAGGCAGCATACTGAGGAGGAAGAGTTATCCCCGATTTGCCCCAAACACTGCTCCTCTCCTCAGATTTGTAGCTCTGTAATCAGACACCATTAATAACATGAGGCTAAAACAGGTAATGAAACATGGATGCAGAGGTGACTCTTAACTTAATTAGATCAAACAAAACTGCTCTGCAAAAATAAAATGGTTTGAATGCCCCTGACAAAACTAGTTTTCATATATAAGCAGACATTAAAAACAACAAAGTAAAACAAAAATTAATAAATAATAATAATAAAGAAATATCACGTCAGGTAATTTCAGTATGACAGGTAATTTCAGTATGAAAGGTGCCTCCAGTTCAGCAGTTTACAGTACCTGGCTGTATTGTACAGCTTTGTTGAAGACATCTGTCTTGGTTCCTAGTAGCCCGACACCCAGGGTGTCCAACATCATCCTTTTGCTCCTGTAAATCACACCATCTGTCAGGTGGGATGTGTTGAGGTGGCAGATAGCTGCTCCAAAGCTCTCGGTAATACCCTGCAAAGGTGAGACAAGGCCAGTAAGTCCATGATCCAAAGGTCACCAGACGCATACAGCAGTTGCTAAGGATCCCAACCAGGATAGAAACATGCTCAAAAAGGTGGCTGGAGTATATCTCACAGGTATAAATTGGAGAAAAAGTGTATTTCAAAGAAAACATCCAAATATGAAAGAGTTCAACAATACCTTGCGTAGCATTGCTGTATCTTAACAGTGTCTTGTGAACCATCCAAACTGAGGGCCCCTTTTATATGTGAAGGCTGGCCGACCAACTTTCCAGAATGGCCAAATTAAGTCATGATGAGAAGTGGCAACTTTCACAATGACTGAATGTTATGTTGGACCATGTTGGAAAATCTGCTTAATTACCTATTTCTTTTAACAGTGCTTTAGCATGAAAGACAAAGAAAACAACTTCAGCGGTGTTAGATGTGGTACACAAAATTTTGGGACAATTGTATGTAATTTAAATTAAAGAAGATTTAGATAAAGAATATAAACTGAATTTCATAATCTGCACTACAGAATAAAAAAAATACATAACACCAACCAATAGATTTTTGTGGTTGGTTTTCCATTACTTATAAGTCCTAGTGATAATGTGGGCAATAATAACAGGACGATTTTGGATCCAAAATGTGGCTTAGGCAAATCACGCTGCTGTCTTTCGCAACTGCAGTGTTTTTTGTGACACACGTAGATCAGCAATGGGTGGTTTTAAAGCGGGAAGTGACACACTCATGTAAACCCCACATGGACACGCACATGATGGGGGTTATGTGATTTCAAACAACGAGAGTGATAGTGATACTGTACAAGACATGACAAATTAATTTAAAGACCATACAAAGAATCCTTACACTGCTGTTCAATGTATCGCAGTGAAAATAACCTTTTCACCGTGGCATTGGAAAAATGTTGCTTTCTTTAATGATTCATGATGCGCCTCAAGCTGTAAAGTGCACAATGTCAGTCTTTATCAACTATTTCAATAACATTCTCTTTCCTCAGAGACACAAGTCTTCCCAACACACATGCAGTTAATAGATGGTATCTCATGAGGGAGGAATACCACCATGAGAGAGTGAATACTGGGCATTCAAGTTTATTTATTTATTTAATTGATGTATTCTTTGAATATTGGTCCATATCAGATAAAAATACAGTTAAAGACAAGACAAAATACAGAAAATACAAAATAAATAAATAAAATAAAAATAAATAAATAATGAGAATAATAACGATAATAATAAAAATGTTTTATCATACACAAATATCCTATATTGCATTTTTACAGTGTATCAGTGAAAATGATCTTTTTTTTTCTTTTTTTTGAACA
>OMKZ01015640.1:8899-39224 GCA_900302535.1 Neoniphon sammara | reverse complement strand
TAATAATAATAATAATAATAATAATAATAATAATAATAATAATCAACATCATCATCATCATCCATGTCTAAATGGTCTTAAAACCTAAATTTAACAAGTAAAATCAACTGATCATGTCAGTCTACTGTATGTCATAGATAGAGCAGGTGATGCTAGTATTTTTCTTTATTTACTCAGTGTATGTAACTGTTCACCACTCTTCTTTTGTCAGCACCTGTTAAGTGTTTTTTTTTATGTTCTGTCTCTGCCAAAGTAAAGAAAGTCCTTAAGTGATTTTGGAGCCCGAGTGAAAAGAAGTTGATTTTAGAAAATCGAGTTCAAGGGGAGTTTTCATGAACAGTAACACCTCACAGCTAGACCTGCTCATAGCTTTGCCTGGAATGTACAGCAGTCCATGAATAACACTAAAGTGTGACAGCCAATCTGTCTTGTTTGCAAGGTTATTATTGTAAAGTAAAATACAAAATAAATCAAAGACTGGATATCATTCCCTTCACAAATACACTGAAAATGGAGCAGAGCCTGCAGAGCTAGTTCAGGCAGACAACTTGAGACGTGCCATTCGCATATACATTCATGTATACACTCCCATACTCGGTCTATTTAAGCTGCTCATGCCTTGCATCTATCCCTGCTCTGTTGCTCTGCACTGCTGCAAACACGCTCCCTTGCCTGCTGCTGCTGCTGCTGCACCTCATGCTCATTGCCTGCTGCTTAAATAACATCCCACCTCCACCACAGCATCCACCTGTGGGCTGGGTGACGACAGATAGATATCCTGTCACTCCCTGCTCTGTTCGCATAAGCTCAGTAGGTCGCAAGGAGTGTCATGGTCAGAGCCTAGACTCCAAACATAATTAACTGTGCAATGTCTGTGCATGCTTCCCTAAACTTTACACTTGGCACACAGGGTGACACAAGACTGCAAGAACTGTGATTGGTCCACTTGGCTGCTTTGTAATTTGTTCAGCTGGTTTTGGTCGATTACCCCTAACTTTAAAGACAACATGAAGCGGGCTCAAGAGAGACGTGCATGTAAGACAGCTCATCCCCAACTTAAGATTGCTGGATTTCATTGAATTAATGGCAAAAAATGTCTCCAAACTTTTGACACCCAGTGTCTGAGAGTGGACTCTGTTTCAGAGAATTTAAACATAATTGCATCCATTTTTATCTGTGCTTTGTTAGCACTGAATTAATAAAAAATTGGCACTGCCGTCTAGCATTTCAGCAATCTGTGCACAGATAAACCAACGTAGAACTATAAATGTTTTCACCACTGTCAACAGCCACAAAGTAGCTACAACAATACTTCAGCACAGAAATAGAAATCAGCCTTATGAGCATAACTGGTTGCATTTCTGGGATGGGAGGGTGAGGCAGGGTAGCGAGAACCACTGAAAAGCAGCAGCTGGCAACTTCATATGTACTGGAGGGGGCATGTGGGAGTCTGCACCCTCCCCAGACCAATGGTAGGACATGGCAGTGACGCACACTGGGAACTGAATATGACAAAATTTCTCAATTTTTGAATGACAACATTTTTCAATACCATTCAATACACAGCTCTATTAGCTCTAGAAATTAATCTAACTACTTTGTCAGTGGCAAATTATTTGTTGGTTCACGCTGCACATTATTATTGCAAAAAGTGAGTAAAAAACATATTCTTTTGTTTGTTTGACACTTTTGGTGCCTTCAAGTCTGCAGGATCATGAAGAACAAAGGCTGTCATTCTCTAACTTCTCATCTGATATGGCACAATATTCCCTCCAATTAAAGAAATCATAGAGTAGCAAAGAGCCCAAAGCTTAAAAATGTGTTGCTGTCCAATTAATTTTACAGCTCAACTCCATTTAAATGAAAAAGAAAACAACATTTTACTGTACATGAAATTGGGTTCCTGGACTGTGGGGGCACTACATGTTTACTAAATAAGATCCAGAATTACTTTAATCACCAACTATGATTAAAAAAAAGGCACAGTATGACAGTTTTAGAGTGCATACAAGGTATATTACTGACAGTAAACTTTGCTCATCACAACATATTGCACAGTACACACAGAAATGTTGTCGCATCCCATTAGTGTTGTTTTGACTTGCTCACTACAAAGATTCTGCAAAGAAGGAAATCTCAGAAATTTCCTAAAGTCAAATATTCCATATGCGTGAGTGTTAAACTCAAAAGCCTGCAGCACTTTGCATTATATGGGTGGGAAGTCCAAACCCTAGTTTTGGAGGCCTGCATTTCAAATGTATTAACTTGGCCATAACACAAATGGCAATTTTTTGTTTGTTGGTTTTTGGCAGTTTTCATGGTAAATTTTGACTGATAAATGGTTCAACTCAAACTTATTTTTGGGATATGACTGGTCTTTAGCCACTGCTGTGAAATAACATGAACTCACGATAGTTTAATCTGTTAGGTAACATTAATAAGAAAGCTGTAGTGAAGTTTGTTATTTGCTTACCTTCACAGCAGTGGTTGGAGCCTGGTCGAATCCCAAAAATAAATGTAAGAGTCTCTTCTTTATATATTCCTTGTTTCAGATATGATGTATTAATATTAGTCTCGATTTTATGGCCATCCTGAGCATGAACCTGAACTGGCAAGCTTCATTCATTTTTGCAAATACTCCCACTCCCAAGGAAGGTGTCCAAGAAACAAAAGGGTAATGGATGGACCTTCTGAAGGTCACCGCGCTGGCCACTAATGGGTAAAGCACTCCCCGTGGTGCCACTGAATAGGTCCCTGTTCTAGAACAGTGATTTCCTACAATGAAGCAAAATTAGGAGGAATCCAGTGCCAACCCAGGGGGATAAAAGCTGTGGGGTGAATTCTTGACCTACATGTATTGTGGACATTTCTATAGAACATGTCTTAATACAAGGACAATGCTGTGCACAGTGTGGTAGGAAGTGGTGTCAGAGCCTCCATGTATAATATAAATATATATCAACAAAGGTTGTGTAGGTTGAGCCCCAGATTAAAGCCTGCACTGACAAATCACGTTGCTGTCTTTCATCTTTTTCCAACGAGAACAAAAATGTGCAATTACAGGCTAAAAGTTGCCAAAAAGATGCCAATGATTTCAGCCCAAAGGTGAAAGGGCCAAAAAAAAATCTAAATGAATAAAGTGTTTTTTCACCCACCACATATAGTGGGTGGTGAATCCCAGCACTGACTAACCACTTTTGCTCATTTGCCAGCCAAGTAAACATTCAAAGGCATATTCCACAAACTGCCAAAAAGTAGGTAGGCAAAAATCTGGCCAAAATAATTGCAGTTATTCACAAACTATGCAAGCATAAGAAAGAAACAAAGAAAGAAAGAAAGAAAGAAAAAGAAAGAGAGGAAAAAACAAAAACATTTCACCTCATGGTGTTATCAGAACAATATGATGTAAGCAAAGTAAATAAAAATGCTCCTTGAAAATGATAGTCTGTTATTGTTCAAAACGTTCTACTAGCCTTGGTTCTGGCAGCTTCTACACGCAGTTACCTTAGAGTAAATTGTGTATGCCCACAATTTAAGCAATGCGACGACACAGAACACCTTGTTTGTGAAATAAAATCATGTTATTCAGCTGCTTGTTGTATTATGTAGTATTTGTATTCAGCAAAAGCGGCACTGGAAAATGAAGTGGAATAAAAGATCAGACAAGGGTGCCCTTTTTATTTTTTTAAAGCAGTTTTTTTTCTTTTTAAATCTTGAACAGTTTAAAGATCCCTGGAGTGAGTGATGACCTCATGCTGGGTCACTACCCTCCTGGCCTCCAGAGTGTTCCCGCAGGAGGAGTCGAGGCTGCTTTTGAGGCGTGCGCTCCAGCTTGGCGTCCATACATCCGCCTCAAAAAAAAAAAAAAAAAAATACGGGATGGTGTAATTTGCCAAGGTTTACATGTAAATGCCTGGACCACATTCAAGCATAAACACTCCATTTGCACATCTTCAAGCGGCAGTGCCGGGTGATAATCATTCTAACCACACTCACGCGACCACATTCATCATTTGTGAGGGGCGAATTTGTGAATATCTCTGAGCATATTTTACAAGTTGGCATTACCTCTCAGAGGCACAGTGGGGTGAACTGGGGGCATACATAACAAAAAGAGCCTCTGCATAGTCTTATGACCCACTGGCACTATAGGACAGCTGAAGAATATTTAATAGGCTTCTTTTGACTGCCACTCAGACAAAATCACATCAAGAGTTGGCACACTGAGAGATGGTCAAGATAGGTTTTGACGTGTGATGTACACATAAATAACCATAACAGTAATTGCCATGACACCCAAGAGGATGATGATTGAAACAGTTTAGCAGGACTCACTGGATTTTAGGAGGCTGTTGTCCAGCTTACTAAAATGTTTTGCCAGAGTTGCCCTGGTGATTTGCAAACTGCCTAAAACAAAAAACAATGGGTTTGAATCATACTGTGCTATCTTGCATCGCTCTGTTTACTTTCAACTACCTCTTAGCTGTAAATATTGTACAAAAAAAATAAAATAAAAGGTCTGTCTACCATTTCCATTTCAGAGATTTACCTCCAACATTGGCTAAATTCAAGCTGAAGAATCAAAGGCGTTTACAGGTTTGGGCAAGCCACTTAATGCCAGTTTTTGCTGTACGGCCCGACAGTGTATTATACTTAAACAAACTGTGCCACTCAAGAAATGGTTGAAGGCAGTGCTGGCATCAGAAAACTGGGTGGGAACAGCTTGTGTTTTGGAGACAGCGAGCAGGAGGGTTAGCATAGGAAGAGAGCTCTGGGGTTTGATAAATGAGGCTGTGTGGCGGCTGCAGTACTAAACTGCTTCCCTGCTCAGCTGTGGTGACAATGTGATTAATATTTGCACGGCATTAAGCTAATTTATCATGGCCACGTGCAAGCCTATGGGAGAATAGTCTGTCACATGGATGCTTGGTCTAAGAGAGGAGAGTAGGCTTGGCAATGTGAAGCAATTATTTCAAGCTGAAATAAACAAATAAATACAGGAAATTTATATTAGGGTGAGGTGAGTCTGCCGAGCAAAGAATTGAGGAATACGAGGGCAAGAAAATGAGTATTGGTGAATGTCAAGATCAGGTCTGTGTGATAAACATTCCAAACTGTCTCCAGCTGTACACTAGTTGTGGAAAATAAAATAAAAAATGCACATTCCTGCACCAGCCCCAAATACCTGTGCTCTCTGATAAACTTCTACTTGTCTGCTTGTCAAGTGAGTTTACCTAAGTCTTGCTCTTGTAGCAAACTCCATGTTTGTTTACCTACAGTACAGTTTGAAGTTATATAAGGTCTGCTCACGTTTGCAAAGTTTGCATGCACTGAATTCACACAAAATTGTATTTTGTTCTTAAAGTATTTTCCATCTACATTGAACCCCTCAGGAGTAAATGTGCTCATTAATGAATGTCTCTATGAACAGCTCTTTTTGATGAACGTAGTATGGCTCAGTAGTTAAATGGTGGCCATCCCAGTCTGCACCTGTATAAAAACTCAAGAGGATATATATTTATTAGCTGAATATTACCTCATTTCTCATAGAAACAGTAGTTTTTCAGCACAACACAGGGGAGGTTTACCTATGAGGTTAGTTTTGCAATTGTTAATGCAGATGACTTGATGTAATGTTCAAGGTTCAAAAAAGAAGTCAGTAGTAATCCAGGTATTGTTTTTAATGATCTGCAATGTGTTCTTAATCCATGATCCAAAATTGAACATTACCATCTTCTGTATTTTTTTTCTGCTAAAAAGTTGAATCCTCCGGCAGAGGGTTATGTGATCACCTCGATCCATCTGTCCAGCTGTCAGTAGGATAAAATTTAAATAGTACTGGATGGGTTTGCATGAAGCTTGGTGGGATGGTTGGTCATGGGCCAACAAATAAGTAATTAGCATGTTGGGCCAATCAGGCTTGAGGGGGCATGACAATGGGCAGGGCTTAGTACAAATGGGCCGTAGTTCCCAAACACATCCACATAACATCACAAAATCCAGTGGGGCAGTTGGACATGCGTCAAGGTGCACAAGGAACTGACCAACTTTCCCCGCTGACTGTCTGAAAGGGGCGTGTCCTATGACAAAACCTTGGCAAAAAGAGGGTGTGGCTTAGCACAAACGGCTGTAAATTCCGGCTGCAAATTTGGTGGCGGACTGTGCCCTACTGAGTTGCCTTATTAATTTGTTGACTTTTTAAAGTAATTTTTAAAGATAAAAATATCTTTGTTTGATCTAGCCTCAAAACAACAATATGTTCTGCTGGCTCTTCAAAATTAGAGCAAACTAGACTAGTTAAAACTTTTGGACTTTTCATCACACAGGCTCACAGTCGTAGGATTAAGTTCTGTAACTATACTCAATTGAGTGGTGAGTTATTAATAGTAGTGTGCCTATCATACTGGAGTCAGGACATAAGCACAAAAATAAGCACAAAATGACATCTGAAATTAAGACATTAAGACCTTTGCAGATTCACTTGATACATAAGGCCCTATTTTTGTGGGTGTGCAAAGACTGTCGTATGCAGCATTATCACAAATTGGTGTTTTGCTGACCTGGAAACACACTTTGCTTGTTCATGTGGTATTTTGATACTTTGGCTTTGTGCAAGGGTGGGAGGGATAGCATGTTGAAATGGGAGGTATATTTAAATGTGGAATCACAAGGCGAGATGTTGTGATTTTTGTCAAATTTAAGTCGGTCCTGTGAATTTCTCCTAGCGTTGTCTCTCCATTTTGTTTTATAACCACAGTGCTCACTCAGCTGTTTAAAAAGTATGAGCCGAGTGATGATTGGCTGTGAAGGTGATAATTCATCTCCAAACCCTGCCAATATATTCCACTACACCCAGCCCCTTTATGCTAATAGTTTGCGTGGGCAAGGCTGCGCTCAAATGAATAAAAATAGCAAGTGTGTTTGGATACACCCTCATTGACTGTGTGCTAGGATGTAACATTTAGTGCTGGTCATTGCGATTGCAGAATTAAAATAGGGCCCATAGTCTTATTGCCCAAGTGGTGTGTGGTCAGCCTGAGTTTACCTAAGTGCCCCACTTTTGGCAACATGGCGACATTAAGGAAATCAGTGTCCATTCTCAAAAGGTTTAAACTACAGTATATTAAGCAAGATTATGCTCATTTTTACAGTAAAATGACCACTCATAATGTGAGAGTCATCATTTGTAGGTCTCTTTCCATCATACAGTTTATAGCAAGGCTGCTGTTACTGCCTGGTTTGAGCTTTTTATATTTCTGTGTTGGCCCAACAATAAGCTGCTCCTCTGCCCTCCAATTCACCCCCTCTCCCTCTAGGGGAGAGGGGGTGAAGTCTAGCATAAACGCCCCACCAGGGTTTAGCTGGACTTTTTTGACAGCCAATATGGACAGTAATATTCCAAAATTACAGCCAAGCACAACAACCACACATTTATTTTAATTTGTATTTGTACATCCACTGCTTTGATTCCGATGGGTAGCAGTTTGTGTTAGCGTAGCATACAGACTTGAAGTCTACAGGAGTCATTAGCCTAGCTCCATCCAAATGAAAAAATAAACCTCACAGTAACTTTGAAGCCGTCTTATTTACACAATGTATGTTTCTTAGAAAATCTAAGGATTGTTGAATTCCCATCAGGTGGTTAGCTCTTCCACCGGAGAATGGATTAACTGTGAGGCATGGGTGTTCATGGTGCACTGGAGATAGCTGCAGCCTCCTCATAGTAGCCTCCATAGGGAACAGCAGCACTTCCTGGGCTCTGTACATGTAACTGGTATGAGAGGTATGAATTTTATTGAGAGTTATCATTTGTCAGCAGGTTGGGTGGATATCCACATCAAAAACAAATCTGATCTGTTATACCAGTTCCAGTTTAGTCAACATATGTGAATCTGAATAAGCAAGTTGCGATGGATGTCATAAAGCCTGAAAAATGGCTTTCTTTTAGATATTGTGGAATTGCTGTACACTTGAGATTCCTCTCCTGTGGTGCCTTGTCTGTCAGTATTCTGTGTCGAGCTTCTCTGCTGCAGTCGGACAGACTGGCCAAGCGGTTGCCACCTGGCAGGAAATGTGTTGCCTTGGTCAGTCGCCAGTATTAAGATGCTACCGCTGTCAAGGGACCCCGGAAGAGACCAATAGCCAGGACAGTAACTCACCCTTTAAGACGGTTGCCTTGTTTAGGAAAGTAATCTACCCCCTAGCCACTGCTTTGGTCTACACATGATACATCATTGGCAAACACTGGCACAGCAGTATTCACAGCAGTCACACTCAACCCTTATGCTGCACAGCATCTCTCAGCCTGGCTGTGCAGTGTGTGATCTTTTAATGTGCCTTTAGCCAGAGCAAAGAAAGATGTAATGTAAACTAGCTGGCAAGAGCAGGTGAGAAGGGGTAAATCATAGACATACAGTCCCTTTCTACAGCCAATGCTTTAAATGATAATGTAAGTGCTACACAGTGGCACTTCAATTAATTGTACAGGTTTCTTGTGTTAAAATATGCCATTAAAACAAATTTGTGTAATTTCTTATGATAAAAAACCTTTCACCTATAAAAATAGGAGCACATAAGCGCTAAAACATATTCTTGCCTATTTCAGTAGACCCAGGGTTTATGATTTTATAAGCTGTCAGTAAGGAGGTTTGGCGCAACGAGTACTCACTTGGGGAATACGTAAATCCTTATCTATCTATTGACCTTTTTTTCAGTTGTTTCTGCTGTTTTTTGTTTTTTTTGGGGTTTTTTTTTTGCCACTCCTAATTTTCACACATCAACTTTGCAATATCACTCTACTGCAACTGACCACAAGCCAAAGGGCCTCTTGGGAAATAGAGTCAAATCTAACTGATGATTAGAAAGTTAGACAGTAGCACTTTAAAATACTGTGTATTGGGAGCACATGCTTCCTGAGGCCCTGATTATTGATGAAATTTTGACACACCTTTTTGCAGGATCTCTCATAAGATTTTTAGTGAACATTTCATTTTACCAAGAGGAAACTCAGAAAGAGGATAGTTTGTGCTTACTGCTATTAGGTAATTACATTGAAACATGTCTAACTTAGGCTACCTTTCTTGTCTTCCTCTTTGCTCCTGATACTGGGCTATATATTGCCCTTTAACGGATAATTCCGGTATTTTTAAACTTAGACCACATTTTCCCATCTTTTGGGGTCTAAATGATTAATAGGGACAAAAAATGTTGGAATCGGTCCATTATTGAGCGAGAACACTATAACAAGCAATGGAGAAATGGCTGCAGTGTAATCAAAGTGGGAAGTTGTTGCAGACAACAGGAGACAACAATGTAAACGTGTGAGAGTTGAGAGCGGGAGTGCGGGAACGTGTTTTGAGTAGGGGATGCTGTCCATCCCATTTGTTACATTGGCCTAATGTGCTTTTTCTTTCATGCAGTTTACACTCATGTGGCCATAAATTGCACACAAGGACTTCTAATTGGTTAATTCCTATTTGCAGGGGGAAAATTCTACATGAAACAGAAAAAACCCCAAAAGAAATAGCTAGAGGGAGCTAGCTAGAGACAGAGAGAGAAAGAGTGATCACATTACACACTTGGATCACCTTAGGCCTACAGTATGATCAGCGCAAACTACAACTAAAGCATGTTGCTATGGTGCATTCAATCACTACTATCAATCAGATGAAACCCCCTTTGAGAAATAATGCTATGACATAGGGCAATGTTATTAATAACGTGTTCGCTGAACATTAGAGATGAAGTCTCCACCCCACCAACGGGCGCACTTACAAAATTTCACTGAATATGTAGCGAATAAAAAAGAGTAAAGATCGGCACCTTACATATACTGTTTTTCTAATCCCACTGATGCCATATTTAAAACAGCAGATACTGAATGAATGAATAGTTTCATTCCTACCAGACACACACAACCGCACGTCTTTGGGATGGGTACCACTTCTTTCCACAAAGGTAGCCTAAATAAGGAATCGCCACTGGGTAGCCAGTTTTCCTAGTCATCCGACACATTTCTCGACAATCCCTCATCACAACCACCGAAGGTCTACGGTCAAAACGGGCAACAGGCTAGTCCTAAACATGCAACAGCAGTCTTACAACAGCACAACGCAGTCAGACTTCACAGCGCCCCCGCGCGTGAAATACTACGGCCAAAATCCAAATGATAAGTGAATGTCTTACCTGCGAGTTGAAGATTCCCAACGTGGCCTTTCGTCGGGGTGTATTACTGATGAATCTGGACATGAGCGGCAAAATATCCGCCCGGTCAAGAACGTGTGTGTGTGTGTGTTTGGACATAGTTCAACTTCTTAGAGTAAATTCCTTGTTCAAGGATACAGTGCTCTAAAGAATCCAGCAAGATCCTTCGGTGACTTGAGACCCTGTTTTTCGGAGAGGTCACAGAGCGGCATGTAGAGGCGCGACTGGCTGCTCGGTGAGACGTGCAGCAATCCCATTCCACCCAAAGTGTCCATCAGCTGTATTGATAACGTTTTCTCTCAGTGCAGCGACTTTCATTACGTCTTGGTCAAATCGGCAATAAGGCTCGGATGTCACCAAGTCCAGAGCCTGACAGAACTCACGCTACCACTGGTACTCTCCTGCATCAGTCGCGATGGCCTTGAGTCTCTGTCTCTGGCGGTCTCTGTCCAAAAGTTTCTCACATGAAAATGTATGTTGGGTTGACACGACGTTAGTTGGCCGATGGTCTTAGTGGAAGCAGGTGTCACACGTGGAACGCTGGGCAGCTGCATCGGCTCGCGCTCCTCTGTGTTGGCTAGCTGCGTGCCGCTATTTTCTGCCGTGCTAACCTTGGGCTGGAAACTGAAGCTTGTTTGTTGCCGTCTGTTTGGCCAGTACAAGCAGCGCCTTCCTCCTCTGATGCCTTTAATATTTTTTGAATTTTCTCAATGGAAAAAGCCCGAAATACGTCTCTGCGCCGTGGCATTCTGATAATGAAACAACCGCTGGAAATGACGTATGACTCATGTGTGCACCCCAACTCCCATGATTCCATGAGGAAAAAACAAACTATAATTAGTCTAACATTTACAGTATTGTGTTAAATCCAATATCCCATCCAAAGCTAAATTGCTGCATTAATGTATTTTTTCCTTCACATTAATTAAAAATAAAACAATTTGTATTTTCACTGTGCTCCTCTATCCCGCTACACCCCACCCCCCGCGCCAATAAGTGTAGCTTAGAGTTATATGAAAGATAAAAGGATAAACAATGGTTCGTGTATGCACATTTTCGAATTGTGCCAAACAGAATGTCTTACCACATTTTGTGTAGTTTTCACAGACTACCCTTGTTGTGTCAGTGGTGTGCTCTTGGTGATACTATATCCAGATTATTATTAGAGATTATTAAAGTAGAAATCAATCTGTCAACCAAACAAGCCACCAATCAATCAATGATATGAGCCTGTTTGGAGACATGATAGTCTAATTTAATCAATGTGCAAACTAAAGCAATTGGATGTAATTTTAAATTGAAGACCCCATCCTTACAATTGTGCAATTTATCACTCTTACAAAGGTGGAAACATCAACAATACCATATATAGCATGTGCAGTGTTACCTCAGATGTAATTACTTGCGTCTTTCTAAGAAAACAGAAAGACTGATTATTCAGGGACCTGTTTCTCATCTTATGTGTGGTAGATAATTTATGGCCCATATTGAAAGCCTACAGGTGGAAATAATAATCTGCATAGGCTACTTTTAACATACATTTATGTTGAAGATATGATTTTGAGTATATAGGTTCTGTAGTGTGTGACTTTTTAAGACTTAAGACATTTTTTTTAAACTATTATAAATCAAAATCTATGAGCTGCTGGTATAGTCTCCAAGCATTACAAAGGCAAACAAAGCCTAAAAATACCTGTAGACATCGTGTTAAGGCAGCACATATAACCAGCTGTCAATCATTGTTTCAAAAGATAAAATTTCAGAATGACAAAAAGTCTTCAATCTGGAAAGTGTCTATGCAAAACAGACTTAGTGGTGAGGAGACTAACATAGTATACCATTCTGCAGTTAAATGAAGAGAACATAGACACCAAAATCCAGTAGATTTAGCATGCGTTACGTTAAAGGAATAGTCCACCCCCACCCCCCCAAAAAATGAAAACTTGGTCATTATCTACTTTATGTCAGTTGAAACAGTGTCAAAATAATGTGCATTATGTGCAGTGAGTTAGCTTCTCCAAAACAACTGTAATGAATGGAGACTATTTCTTCAGAGCTCCAAAAATGAGCATAATATTACTCCAAACAGCATACGTCTAGATTTCTGAAGCCAAATGATTGCACTGTGGGTCTAAAAATTCAATATTTACCTCATTATCTCCTAGATTTTCTGCACTTGTTTTGCATCGCGCCAACTGTCACTACAGTAGCAAGTAGATGTTTCCTTAAAACGCTGTTGGGAATATTGTAATTATGGGTGGAGGGCTCTTGCACTCAATTACAAAATTGAGATGTAAATATTCTCCACTTCATTCTGCAACTGCAGCTCAAAGTAACTCTGTATCACTTAGTTTCCTCTTCTTTTACTTCCAGTTTAATGTAATTGAGTGAGAGTACCATATCTTGGCATCCTGTGTATTTTGAAAAAAATGTTACTCTCCCATTGGTATTTACCACTTAAATGGGTTGTTCCAATATGAAGAAAGGGTCTAAGTTCATCTGTAACATCAAACTTCATCAAACTTTCTACTGTGGCACAACACCACGTTCAAATACACGTGCATGGAAACAGTCCTCCTTGGGCGACTATTGAACCTGATGCACTTGTAAACATATGTGAAGTAGACCAATTTAGCAGCAATCTGTTTCAAAATCATTACACTGTTACCCTCTAATTATTGTCCTTATGAAAAGAAGAATGGAATTTATTGTCTTTTGTTGCCAGATGGATGATTAGATTGTTTAGAGAGTCAACAAGTAGAGTAGAAATATGATTGTACATAGCATTTCATTGCAATTATATGACATTTGCAAAATGTAATGGAGAATTTAATACGGATAATCTTTCCATTTTTGTGTACTGGGATGCAGGAGAGTTTGTGTAATGTCATTTTGTTTGGATGCACACATTTGGATGATTGTATCATCTATGTGACATCATATGTGCGAGGAGAACTCTTACACCAACACTTACATTGATTTATCTATAATGTCTTTGAGGATGGTATGAGCAAAATCATGTCCACCATGAATAAATGATTATGTTGAAGCTTTTGCATTAAGTATTGAAGTATGGGCCTTTGCATCATTTGACTTTATCTGCATGATTTTTGAGGGCCGACGCACCTTAAACAGACTCGCACACAGTGCAAGTTAAACACTCCATTGTTTCAACACCTGCTATCCATTTTCCTTGCATGCACTGAGAGTCTAACGCTGGTGGTGCCAGGTAGGCCTGGCTGTTCACGATAGGCATGCTTGCTTTGTCCTGCTAAAACTTGATATTGTGTGTATTGTACTCTGTTTTGCCTCCTTGTGTTTTTGTTTCATCACTCTGTTCTATGATTTTTTTTTCAGGGTGAACCAAGGCCAAAACAACAAACAAAACCCAGCTAACTGAAGCCAAAAGTCTCTAAACTGCCAACAACAAACTGAGCTCCCTAACTAAGAAAAACAGGAGAAAACTGAGCAACCTAAATAAAATGGCAACTCACTCCTACAGTTCTTCCTGAGCAGTAGTGCAGTCACAGATCATAGTGTGGGCTGGGCCTACAGAAAATTAGGTGGGCCACTTCCAAGACCATAACACTATAGTGTTATGAGCCGAAATCATGCCATTACAAGCATACTTGCCTAAATTTGCCTGTTTATTACAAGCCATGGTGTTGCAGGCACCAAAACGGGAAAAAATTTGACAGCATTTCAACTTGTCACGCTGCATTACGTAGTTACTGCAGTACAGTATGCATGTTTAGTGTGTCCACATGCAAGCCTTTACTGTATAATAACAGTTAGCTTACACTATCAGCGAGTGAAATAAGAGGAGGATCATGGGATTGTTGCGAGTAAGGCGAAACAAATGCTTTATTTTTATTAGTCCTATAGGCATTGATATTGACTGTACATTCATTGGATGAGCAGCTTTTGTCCCATGTGTGTCAAAAAGTAAGTTTAATGATTGGGCGGGCCCCAGCTCACCCAATATGTGTGTGTGTGTGTGTGTGTGTGTGTGTGTGTGTCTGAGACATTTGTGCTTGAAGGTTGGGGACTTTTTAGCCTGTTGATGGCGTTGTAATGGGTCAATCAGTTTCATTTTGTGGATGCTGGATATCAATGTAAAAACAAATCATTCTCCAGATGTTCATCAAATTTGACCCAGCAGTGTCTGAGATATTAAGCACGAAGTTTAGGGCCCTGTTAGTCTGATGGTGGCGCCAATGGTGGCTGTGGTGGGACAATCAGCTTTATATATATATTCAAAATGCTGGATTGCAATATCAAAATCCATGATTCCCTCAAGTTTCATCCAACAATGGGACAGCACAAGCTCAGAAATTGCGTGTGATGGACAGGCAGACAGATCTTAATCCATAGTCCCTTCCCCAATCTTTGATCATGGGGGGGCAACAACAGGATTCCAGCACTTGGTAGCTGGACCCCCAATTACAATGATACAATGCTAACTGACCAGGAATCTGAAAAACATGCCTGAAATCATCATAAATTTGTCATAGTGTTAACACACAACTTCACAAAACAGTGTCTCTGGCTTAACCTTTGTAATACATGCTATAGCAAGAATGAATGACGAGTGTGCACTACACAGCTCTCATGTAGGTGGTGTAGTAAGAGGTGTTTTTCTTTAATCCATGAATGTATTCAACTCTGAGTCGAGAGTCAAAAAATGGCAGCCCATTAACTCCCAACAAAAGCTGTTCACCTAGTGCATAAACCAAAACTCTCTCCCTGGCACCACCTGGTCCACATGAACAAACGTGGTCGTGCTGTCGCAGCCATGACAACAGCACGTTCATAAGTGCCTGAAAGTGTGCTCTGCTTGATGCGAGTCAGACATCGAGGAAACCATTGGTAATGCCTAATGGCCAGTGGTGTAGTCAAGGCAGTGAGCACATATACATCATACTCAATAATTCTGCCAAGAAGTTTCTGTATACTGACTTCTAATGAATTTAGGCATATGCCTAGCGCGTATAACCACTTATTTTTCTGGCACACTCATTAGCAAGTTGCATAGCAGCATATAAATGTTCCAGAAAACAACAACATAATCTATGTGGGCGTCCACCCTATGTTCCCAGGGCCCTATGTTTCATCAGTGTACTTCTCCCTCAACTGTAATTTTATCAAACTGAAACCCATGTTCTCTCAAGTCTATATTCTTTCAACAAAGAAAGCATAATAACTTCCATAACACTGTTTATAAAAAAAGAATTAAATTAAATTAGCATTAGCATGGCATGAACAAAATTAGTCACATGCATAATATTGAACATTAGCAACATACACAATCCTATGTTTCCTTAACATACAAAGAATTTGTTCTAAGTGAGGTTCGCCCCTTTCCAGCAGTGTTGATGTCATAGGACACATCCCTGGCAGTCAAGCAGTGATGAAAAGTGGTCAACGCCACCTTGACCCATAACCAACACACCACGCCATTTTGGTGCTGGTTATTCGGTGCAAGAGAAATTACATAATGTAGCCTGATGTTAGGCATCTGTCAGTTATATTTTGTCATGTAAAGATGTGTTATGTCATGTGATAAGAATGTGATGCAACGTTGCCTGTTTTTTCAAGTCAAGCATTAATGCACTGTTACAGAGTAGCTCATACATTTCGGTGTAGTAGCAGCCGCTATCTTGTGTATATTGCTGGTATCAGGATTGCAAGTATGTAGGCCAGTATCTAAGCCATGCACAGATCAGGGAAATTGTTTAGGTGAAAAGATGAAAGAAAATATTTTTGATACAGTCATCTTTATGTTTCACAAATTAGACAAATTCAATATGTCAGCTGTCAAATTATTGTTCTATTTTGTCTTTATTTTACATTTTGAAAAATACTACACACTTAGGTGTATATCTGGTACAGTGTTATATATTGAAATCTGCATTTTCTATGCTTGAGATGTTATTGGTCCACAGACCCACAGTGCTGTCTAGCCTGTGAATCACATGTTGTCAGTTCAGATAACCCCGAGGTCTGGAGCTGGTTATAATTAACTAGAAAGCCAGTGACATCTGACTGTCTAGTTATTGAGCAGGCTAACTCAAGTGGGACATCTAAAAACAAAGTATAAGTCATTAGAAAAAAAAAAAAATGATGATGGTAAATAGCATTAGATGCATAGAACTATAAAGCTGCATAGATGACTATAAGGTATTGTTAGCAAGCCATTGTGCTTAAGTCTTGCCTTTTGATGCTATATCTCAGCAGAGTGACTATGGTTAAGTTATTATGATCTATTTTGTTGTGTCAGCCAGGGAAGCAAGAGCACGGTGTGAGCGATGAGTGTGTTTGGGGTGTCCCCGTGGCATAGTTGTGCTCACTGTACACAGAAAAACAAATACCTAGACATGGCACTTGGTGGATTTTTGAAACACATTGGACCTAGTGATTTTAAAGGTGTAATCAGTAATATTTACTTGCCTAGAACATAAAAAATATATCAGCGTGGATTCATAAGTGGAAGTGGCGTTGATCAGTGCTAGTCATTCCACTCTTTTCTCAACTGCTACCAAGAATTAAAGCTTTCAATGAAAGCTTGGAAGTCTGGTCTGTACTCCTTGTTTTGGAAGTTCCCCACACAAATAGTTCTCAGTTGGACCTGTGCAAGCTTGCTACTAGTAGCTAAGTCACTAAAGATATTATGTAGCTAGTTAAATATCAATTAATTGGCAATAGCAACCATAGCTTGGACTGCTAGATGTCTGAGTTGACCAGTGAGGAGTTTTTACCTCTTTGGTTGACATTTGACATGATGCTGACTGTAATTCCACCCGGCTAGCTGGCTAATCTGGCTATTGTTGTGAAACGTGATTTGCATGTTCTGCAGGCTGCTGTGGCTGACAGAGACAGGAGAGTGACAGAGGTTGGAGCAGAGCTGGGAGCTGGATCTGAGACTTGTGGTGGAGGATGTACAGTTGCCTGATGTGGTGCTTCTACTGATTGCCACTAGATGTTACTAAATAGCCAATGTTACTGATTGCTCCTTTAAATCTGATCCTTCAAACAGGCATTCTTGAATGTGTGAGTATTATGTGTATTTCCTTCACCCAGGTGTTGTTTTGTTTTATCCAAGCGGCTGCACTGCTCAGTGAACTACCTGCCAAATTTTGGCCCAATCATAATAGTCTGCAGCACAGTTCCTCTTCTTCTTCTTCTTTTTAAGTGATGTGAAGTCCATCATCAGACAGGAATGGCCACCTGAGGAAGTGGAGATTCCCATGCATTTAATTATAACCTTGAATGAATTAAGCTCCCCTGTTATATAAAGCCTAAAAGCACGGGGCTGTTGAAGAAACAGACACGTTTGTCCTGTCTGTTTTGAGCATGCTGTTGGCGCTAAATCATATGTAAAGCATGGTTAGCAACCTGAGGCACTGCTTTTTCTGTTGCCCACTCACATCTTTGTGTGATGAGGTGAAGCGACACAAGAAATGACCTAATCTGGTGGCATCTGTTGCTGCTATCCATCTAACCTCTTTATCTGAAATAACCTGCGTTTGTGGGTTAGTGTGCTAATAATTTGAGTTACAGAGTAAAAATAGACTCATCAGGTTCAAGACGGTGTTTCGGTTGCTTTCTTAATACATTTTGTGAGACAACATGATTAGGAGAAGACAAAACTAAACTCATACAGTATACCAGAGCATAATGGCACCTATTTAGCTTCTGTCTGTACTTACCCGTTGTATCATTTAAAGTCTTTTGATGCCATTCACTGGAAAATACAAACTGCAGAATTCAGAAATCTTCTCTGTTCATCGGTTAATCTCTCTCTTTACCCTTCCCTTCTCTCCTCGTTGTTTCTACAAAATCAGCTTTTCATCAGATGACCTAAAAACAAAAACATTGTTTTAATGGGGAAATTGCACAGAATTCCTCACAAGAATGGTAAAACTGTTTTAAAAACAGAATTTATTTGTTATTTGACACTGAGAAGTCCCATCTCATTTGTTCCTCTACACCATAATCAGGCACCTATGCAGTATGATATACATCTTGTTGATGTATATCATACTGCATAGGTGCCTGACAGCAGCGGTCCCCAGAGATAAGACATTGGAGGGGGAGATTTGCTGTGTGTTGCTGCTTTGTCCATGGTGCAGAGACATCAATGAGGATATGTCGACACGGATACAGACACTGGCAGGGGTTTCGGCACATGTATCAGTTGTGACCTTTGGCAAAAGCAGGATGTGTTGTTAAAGTCAGTGAATGTGACGTGCCATGTCACATCCAATGGGGAAAAGACTTAGCTGACAAACTGCAACAGATGGACATCTGCCTGGCATGTGACACCCTGCAAGTCAAGATCTGAGGCAGTGGCAAAAACCTGAGAGAGCAGGATGCTGACAGCTGTAGCACAGACCTCATCTGTCTGTTTGCAATCTTAAAACAGTTTCACTGCAGTGGTGCTGCAGTCAGATCAAAATTCATACAGTATGCATGGAAAAAATATAATGTACTGAATGTAATATTAAGTTGGTGTTGCTGTAGTGGTGAGAAACTGAACCTGGCTGGCATGTTTTCTGTGTATCATGTTTTATTGGTGCTGTCAGGTAAACAGCATTCCTTGAGTGAAAAATACAGGAATTCAGACTGTCAAAGCGAATGTATTTAACATGTCTACGCTCACGTTTCTTGGCCTCTGCTCAACTGTGTTGCACACTGGCAGTCACATTTTCAGACAGTGCCAGCTAATGCTAATTGTTACGGCCAGCAGTGCGTGCTGTGTCTGTGTGTGTGTTTTCTTTCTGCTCTCCTGTGTCTCCAGGTACCGCCCCCCTCCTAGCAGACTGAACTGAATAGTCAGGCACACCTGCAACTACTCAGCAATTAGCTGAGGTATAAAGACCTGCAGGAGGATGCAGACTGTGCCAGTGGGCCATTCAGCGGTCGTGTGTGTTGGAGCTGCTGTTAAGTCGAGTTGTTTCGTGTGTTTACTGTGTGTTGTGTGGCACTGAACAGCCCAGGTTGATGGTGGGTGTACTGGGTTTGGTAGTTTGACTCCCTTGGTGAGGGGAGTGTGCAGGTTCAGTTGCCTGATTAACTGTTGTGCAAATTGTCGGTCTAGTTTATTTTTCGCCTTTGATTTTGGACTTTCAGTTTCATAATTAAGCACATGTTCCTTATTGATGAAGCAGTTTCCCCACTTCTTTTACCCTGGGTTATATTGTGTTACTCCTCATGCCCTGGACATATCTTGGGGACGTAACATTAAACAGACTTAAAACTAATATGTGATCCTATACTTGTCGCTAATATAGACCAGATAATGCATCTATCCTGCACATAATCTGCATTGTACTGCACAAGCCACTGCTGCCAAGTGTTACTTACAATAGGTTACTTACTTACAATAGGTTGGTATGTTTTTAATAAAACTCTTAGGTCAGTAAATTTCAAATGCAAAGATTTAAAAAAGAATCCTCTTATGGTGGAGGGATGGTGCAGCAGTCCTTCACTGAAAAAGAAGGAAAAAAGTGGCTTCTTCCATAGATCAACACTTGTTTTTTACAGCTGAGTTCAGGGCAAATTATTGTCAAAACATACCTCGAGCATCATATATTTGTAAGACCATGCAATAGTAGCAGCAGAACCATCAATTTGTTCGCAAATCTTAGCTGCAAGGACATCAAGATAAATTTATCATTTTTATGGAAAATCCTATTTGCTAGCAATTATGTTCTTTATTATGCAGTCCAAAAAATAATTGTTGTCAATGCTCTACACTCCCTCTACGCTCCCTCCAAGGAACTGCTTGTGTTATTTGCAGTTGTACCAGAACATATGCCATTTGGTGGATGCTTTTATCCAAAGCGCCTTAAAATATCATGAGCACATTAATTTTTAGTATGGGCAGCCCCAGTGGGTTTGAACCCTTAACCTGGCAGTGTTAGTGCCACGCAACTAATCAAGCTACACAGCATGTTGTATCTGCAAAACAGTCTGGCTTCCAGCTGATGCTCCAGTTATGTATTGGAAATTTTATGTAGCTTAACCTAGTTTTTCTTGCATTGCAGAGAGTGACAGACGTATATGGGGAATGTATCCCTACACTGCTGTTTTCCCTTCACTACAGGAACAGACAGTAACTAAGAGTTTCCCACAGTCTCATGTGTTAGTGTCACAGCTCTTGGAACTAAAATGCATATTTGCAAAAACTAACATTTTCAGGAGGGTGGAAAAGAATGCTGATTTTCCTTTTTTGAGGCACACACCGCCTTTATACCTGGTGTTAACACGCATCTCAGGGTGATAGGATAGAAATGTGTCCCTGACCGTCCACCAGGGAATGGTCAGGGACACACTGTAGTACCACATTGAACAAAAGTCTGGTCTTGCTGGTAATTTAAAATCAATGCAGCACATTGGCATCAATATTTTTTTAGCTTGAGGAAATCCTTCTGCTGTTGCAGGTTGTTAGCAAACATTAGCAAATTTGCTAGCTAGTGCATACCTCACACATCAAGCTAATATAGGTTGATGATGTCAAAGATGTTAATAACCTTATAAGCTCCCTTGTAGGTACAAAGCATGGCACTAAGTTTATCAAGTTATACAGCCAAAATATTAACAGAATGTTTTTGTCAGGCATGTAAAACAATATCTCAGCCGTACCTAATTCACTTGAAAGCAGTAAATGTGCGTGGTTATCTGTTTGTGTCAGTTGATTCAGTGACTCAGCACTCAGTCTAACTTGAATAAACTGTTTGGCAAGAAGAAATAAAGAACCAGTCATTAACTCCCAAAGAACCTTTTGGGAACATCAGTGATTCTCTCTTCTGTTTTATCAGGTGAGGAAGTTAAGAGATAATCTGCACCTCGCCCCAGGGGGGGGTGGGGAGACCAGCCATAGAGATTCCAGCTGATGCCAGGGGTATCTTGTGCACGCCCCTGGGACGAGGCCTTATCTACGGCATGTTTCTAGGCAGCGTGTACCCTACCGTCTTGCTGCTTTTGTCTTTCTACTTCCAGAATAATGTCTAGCAATTGATCTGTGAGCCTATCAAGTCCACTCAAGTCCATCAGTGTTTTAATAAAAAACATAAAATAAAAAAAAAAGCCACTCATTTTTTCTCTCTACAGTTAATTGTATTACAAGGACAACGAGCTAGGTACTTAGTTTTGTTCATATGTATTGTTTATTTGGTTTGGGACTTATCCATGCTAGCTAGTAACTTTGCTGTGAAGTCGAGCAACCGGAAATACAAAGACAGTGGCAAAAATGGGCAATGCACATGAGCTCAACAAGGCAAAAAATTATGTGCCACGTTCTGTTCAAGTTTCTACTGTTAGGTGAAGCGTAATGATCATTTGATCTGATCGATATACACGGAACCAGTGTATCGGCTGGTTCCGTGGTATCGGTTAATGTATGAAATGGCAAATACAGGAGATGCTGTTTCACATTTTACATTTGTATGACCATTTGAATTCTGCTACCTTCACACCATACTCTGTCTTTGATACTGAAATTTCACATGCTTTATTAGAGTGCCAAGTCACATTCAGTAAATGACATTTTAATTTTGCATTTTTCCACCATTATTGCATAATCACATGAAACATCTATACAGTTCAGGAAATACATTTTAATTTTCCAGTTTGCAAAATACATAGTAAAATATATTTGAATAAATTCATAGCAAAATTAATTTAGATAAAGCTAATCATAAAATGTGTAAATCTGTGAAATGTCCAATGCAAGTGACTTACAGAAGTTGAATTTTCACTTGGAACCAAAATTTGCATATAAGTACCAAATTTAAATTCAAATGTAGGATTACATTGAGATTTTTACGTATAATATTTCCATTCCCATTTCTGATAAAACTGAATTACATGTAAGTTGCCCAGGAGTTTTATACAAGCACAAAAATGCACATGTGGAATGTCCCATCTTACCAAGATGTAAATCTGCCAACCGTATGAACACATAAATGGCCATTAAAAACACTTCATTCATGCAAGAAAAAGACCCAAATTTTATTTGTGTGGCTCTTCCAAAATCGCAGCGATATTCTTGTACAGGCTCTGTCACCATTGACTGAAATGCTGTTTATTGGAAGTAATCCGAGGGATGGTGGAGGAGCTGGGTTCATGCTGCGGACTGTGTGGGACTGATATGGACTGAGAGAGAACATCACAAGTCCCTGAGCTGGGGTTTCTCTGTCAGCCAGCTATCCCTGCAGCTTGCCCTAGGGCTTGTTGGCAAAGAAAGTTCCCAGAGCTTTCCACCTGCAATGTCACGTTGATTACACAGTGGGAAGAGTGGAAAGGAGGTTACTGATCACGTTTTTTTCCCCCTCTTTTGCTTGCTCTCCTTCGCTTTCTTTTTCTCATTCTCTGCCTCCCTCTCTCCTTGTTTTTTTTTTTTCATTTGGACCTGTCAAAATGAGAACTTCCCAACAGAAAACACGGCAAGGGAGGGTCAATCCTCTCGATTCCAATTGCCCACAAGACTTAACACATCTGTCAAACCCTGCCAGGAATGGTTGGAGTAAGGAAGGTTGCCATGGCAACGGCACTGCCACTTTGCCACCTGCGTGAGTCCTATGGGAAAGAGGAGGCACCTCCTTTCACACGGCCATCATGGTCTTTTCTCACCTCGCTGTCCAAGAGAAAATGTCCCGCAAGAGCACCTACACTAATGGGTTGGTGGAGGTCATTTCACTAAATTTGCCTGACGTAAGCACTAAAATGCTGGAGATGCAAGCCATGAGGTGTGAGTTTGCCCTTTTTAAGGAAGCAACTTTTTCTCAGTTATTCTTCGGTAACATTAATGGCCTCCTTGGCAAGTCATCCATTTGCAGTCTTCATGAAACTTCTTGAGAAAGATTTGCAGCGCTGAGCCGATGTCAGTGGAACAAAACAAAAAGCCTCTGTCATTATGGCTCCTTGTTACCCAGGTTCAACAGAACAACAAACAGCAGCACAGGAGCCAGCGGTCTTTTCTCTTCAAGCTGACACACCGGCGAGCTTCAGTATGAGGGCTGAAAAACAATGCCTGGCACTACCTTGCTTGGCTGATCTAAGAGCAGTCTCTTGCGTTGTGTATTTCTTCCTCTAATTGGTCCAACCTCCGTACTCTGGCTCTCAGTGGCTTTGCTGCTCCTATCGGGGGAACCGGGGCACGGGCAGTGCAGCGTGGGGAGGGAGGTGGGATCCAGGAACATCCAGAGGGCATAATTACCAGCAAATCTGTGCGCACCCACTATCACGGTATTGATGGGTTCTGTGGACTGGTATTTGTTATCGGGTGGCAAAGGCTGGTGCACCCTCATTAACACTTCTCACCTCTGCTGCAGACAGCAGTGGAAGTAAACAAGCAGGAAAGAGGAAAAGAGTTTAGTGTCTTTACGCACACACACGCCGTCTCAGAGGCACGCATGCAAGCCTCGTGCACGCTTAAGAAATCCCACATGCAAACACAATACACACACACACACATACTTGAGCTCATATTTTTTAATTTTGGTAAAATTTAAATGTAAAAGTGCTTTACATGAATATTTCCCACCAGCATTGTGGAACATTTTTAAAACAAATGCATACTGTGTTGTTTACTTTTTTTTTTTAATTTACTGTCTCCTAAATTGATTGATAATATGCATTTACGAAAGTCAAGACACATATTTCCCTTTTTATCCTGAGTTTTAATGAGCTGTTCCTGCTCAGCACATCTGATAGCTTTCAACATTTTGATGATGTCATTGAAAGCCATGATTAAATGGCACAGGTTATGCAGTACAACCAACTTTGTTGAACTGTGTAACTGATCATCATTACTTGCATCCCCTGCTCTGTCCTGTTCTCAATATACATCACTTCCACCTTGTAATTTAAAAACCCAAAGCCAAAAGCATGTTCATTTTATATTCATTTTCACATTGCTGTATTCACATAATTGTTCACACATGACCCCACAACTCTATGTTCTCATAAAACCCAGTGCTATTACCAACTTTGGAAATCTTAAAGAATAAAGAAAAATTTAGGCCTAGAAACTTTCATTCAGCTCAATGAGAATACATCCCACATAGTGCCATTTGTGTCAATTTCATGTCAGCTGTAGATTTGTCAAAAAGTTGGTGGAAATTGCGTGGCAACTTTTCAGCAGAGATCCAAAGTGTTGATGTGTAGAGGCATTCATTTTGATGAACAGCTCAAAAGGATTGTTTTTGATGCTTTTATCAGCTGAGAAACGTTTTCAGTCCTCATCCTCTGGATGCATGGAGAAGTGCATGCATACTTTTTATTTTTCTTTCATTTAGATTACAGCAGCTCTATTTGTGCCTGACTCACAAGTCTCTCTCCCTGTGGCCAGTGATAGTGTTCTGGTTAAGCCTTCTCTCATGTGAGAGAAGCCCTCTCTCTTATATGCTGCATCAGCTTTCCTTACTTTTTGTCTAAATAAAGAAAAAGTACCAGAGGGAATGGACTGCCCATTTTCCTTTAAAAGTCTCCAAACTCAAAACTACTCTTTCAAAAACTTACTTTGTAAACTTACCTAATTATATCCACAAACTTCATTAATTTTATTATGGTTAACATTTCTTTTTGTATTTATTTTAGCCAGTGTCTGCCTTATATCATGTTCTATATTTATTTTTTTTTGTATGCAATTATAATACCTATCTTTTGGGGAAATTGTTGTAGTGGAACTGAAAGGGTGATGAGACAAGACTATTGATCTCTGTGATCTAGGTGAACAAAAGCAGTAGGATTCAGCAAAGAAAGTTGGAGGGAGGTATTGTTTTAAACTCTGCCTGCTCGTGAGCAGTATCTCACAGATGGCACCTGGCCCAAAGATCAGTTGATTAGATTTTGGTGGCGATCCCAATCTGGAATTTCAATTATCACAACAATTATTGTTCTTTAACTAGAAAAATTACTCTATGTTTTAGTGCTTGTGGGAAGGTCCAACATTCAGGACTTCGCAGCTGGCTGCTAAATAGTGCAGCATTCAAGTGCTACTTTCAAATGCTCTGTGTAAATCAAACCTGGAAAAGAAAAGATGAACAGACAAACTTTTATGGCTGCAGATTTGCAGCAAATGTGTTAGACAGTTGTTCAGCATTGGTAGGTATTTGCACTCTATATTACTGATAATGATCTAGTAAAAGTAAAATATGAAATATATAAAAGAATACAAATGTGATTATATAACTTCAGTGCATGATCTGTCTCAAGAAATTTGAATATCACACTATTTGTGAGCAACAATTTGTCCAGGCAGGTAGAAATTTCTCCCCAATACCCCGGTAAGCTAGAGGCAGAAATCTTTAAGTTTCATTCCTAGCCGTTAAGCTAACTGTTAGCTTTGGATTCACTGTGTTCTGATCGGAAACTGGGGAAGCAAGACACTCTGCTAACTATCAGCTGATGATGTAATGACTGGGGCAAGTGTCCTAATTAACTTGCACACTGGTACTACTGTGATTCATTACCATGAATTGGGGATGGAGATATACCCTTCTGCCTTCCTTTATAACCCAAATGCAAAACACCTTTAAGAGCACCTAGCCACACCGACACAGCATGGTTAACATATGAAAAGAAGACACATCTCAAAATGGAGCACTTCCCTTTCTCCGTTACACCTCTCCCCCTCACTAATGCACCCATTATCATCTAAACATTGAATCAGGCTTCTGTGGCAACAAAGCATGCCACGTGGGATGGAAACATTGACACAACATTCACCTATAATAGCTAGACTGCTCTTTACTTGTTTGTGTATTATGCTCAGTGAGCACACCGAGACAAATTCCACAGAACTGCAAGTTGATGTGGCAATAAAGCATCTTTTATGTGAAACTTCTGTTTGACATAATATCCAATTTGTGTAAACCTTTACGATAATGAACCTCTGTCATTTCTACTTTGCCGTTTCCTCATTATATGGCAATCTTGAATTGTCTGACAGGGCATGACATATCAAGGATTGCTGTGGATGGGAGAGTGATTTGTAGAAGTTTGTTGTTGAGGCAATTATTTTTGCATCATACTCCATGGGAATTGAAGACAGGTCTGCTGGTTGCAATTAGCATCCTGTGACTTGTTGTTCCCCCATACATTTTTAATAAACCTATAAAAAACATGGCATGATTGTACCTCAACTAAAGCCAAAGTGATGTGCGGTGGTTGTCATGGTTCACAAGTCATGATGCAAACCACATGATATTACACACTTACTTCAGATTTGTCTCTTTTGCTCTTTGCAGACTTGTGTGTGTGAAACTGCATCACATATTGTAGCACAAAATCCTTTTTCACGTACATATCCTCACTTAATCTTTAACTTAAATCTTAAACTTTTACCAGCTGTACAGATTTAACATTTCAGTGTTTGTTATGTATCATCTAGGCATAAAAACCTTTGCAGAATGTAGGGATTTCTGCCAGAAGGCATCCGTGATGATGACTGGAGTCAATGTGAATCCATCGGTCAACAATAAACAGAGTCAGTGAACATATTACTGATTGTGATGATGTAAGACAAATCTGTGAATAATGAGTTTCAGTCAGAATATCATCTGAAATGATCAGCCTGCACACTGAGCACAGAGCATTTGCAGACTAATGAAATCTCCGTCTGCAGGTTTCATTATGGTGTCACAAGACTGATACAAATGGAGTGTGGGGACTTCCCTGACCTTAGCTGATTCTGTCTCACTGATATCAGGCTCCTTTGTGCAGTTCTGGGTGAAGGACATGGCATGAGGGTGCAGATGGCCATTGATCTGACGAGTTTGACTTGAAATTGCAATTAGAGGCCGGCCACGACTTTGTGGGTGGTTATCGCACAACACATTGCCGCACATTCTGATATGTAAATCTGGCTACACTGACTCACAATTACTAATTCCTGATGTGTTGAGAGATTTCATGACTTCACAGGATCGAGCGTGACTTATAGTGCCTCTTGAATAACTTCATCATCACCTCAATTGCTGTTATTCAAACTCAAAAGGATTAATTTTGCCTGGAACTATTTTGAGGGCAAACCTCCCCCAGTTAACACTTAACATAAGTGTTCTCTTTATTGCAAGATTAGACAGAATAATGGGATATGTGGGTAAATTTGGGTCACTGTACCACTTTTTGAGAGTTCCACTTTTCGCCAAAATATTCATGTGTGCCCTTTTTAATCCACCCCCACTCCTTTGTTTATTTAACTCATTTCAATAACAGTGAGTAGTTTGAAATTTAGACTGTTAACACTTTTTATGATTACCACATCTTTGGTACATTGTAAGGTCACTCATAAGGATTAGTGTCTTATGATTAGACTTATAAAAACACATCATGCCTACTGATGCATTATATCAGCAGTCGCATTATATCACTTACAGTGAATTATGACTCTGTCTTTTTTTATCTCTTAGTAAAATGAATTCATGAATCAATCCTGCACATGGATGGTATAGAACTGCATTATTAGGGTTGGCTAGATAAAACAAATGGAGGGGAAAAAATGAGAATGCACATGTGATAATGGCGTGGACTGTGTCTTGTTTGACAGGACTTTCATGAAAGTCCAAATAAAGATTTGGCGGATAACTTTCAAAAATACTCTCTATGCTCGAAAATGTGCAAATAAAGATAATACTTCTTAGTCCTTGAGAGATATGATGAAACAAGTGAGAACGAGAGATAAGTGAGAGCAGGTCGATAACATGGCACGGTGCTTGCATGGCAGCAGACGACTGACTAGAAAGGATAAACGAGTGTCACAGTGCTGTTATTATATTGAGTTGCAAACCACTTCTGCAAAATCCATCCTCAACCTCTTTCATCCCCTTTAATTAACTTCTCTTCTTCATGGCTGAAGTGGATTCAACAGGTGAAATCAATACAGGATGATAGTCTTCTCTTGGATCTGGGGTCAGTCTATGTTACGGAGTGTTCACGACTTCCTACAGTATAATCAAACTAAAACTTGCTCACTGCCCTCTGTGCTTGTGAACTTCTCTAGTTCTCTCTAAGATAACACAGGAAGAATTTTCTCCACAAAGAACCAAGAATGAATCCTCCATCACCTATTTAATATCTAATAGCTACAGAGTACATTTGGTTTCCACGGGACATCATTTTCTTTTTGTGCTGATTCATTTTTTGTACTATACAAATACTGTGTAAGTTTTCTGACAAAACATCTAAACATTTTGACCACACAATGTCAAAGGAGCTTTTCATTTTGGTGGCATTGGCTTGTTTACTGACACAATCACTTTGTTCTGAAGCACAAGTTAAATGTTTTGGGTGAGTTACGGCCTTTTGCAGGTGAACTATGGTGTTGTGCTCTACCATATATTGACAAATGCACCTGGAGCTTTGAGAATGTTAAAACCGTTCCAAGAAATGAACCAAAGCAATTGAGAAAAACTGTAATGGCTGAAAATGACCATCTGTGTGTCTCAGTTGAAGGCATGAACTGAAGCATACAGCCAACCTCAAAATGTATTGATGCTCACCTGTTGAGAGGAATTTTCTCAACAAGGACACAAGCAAAGACTTGGATACTTTTTTTTGTACTGATCATCACCTTTGTGTACATATGATATACACCTTGTTTCTACCTCTTTTAACTTCACAGATATGAAAAAAACATGGATAGTGCTATAATTCTTGAAGAATTTGGTGATTGCTTTTTTGATAACATTGTATTTGGTATTGTAATTGCCACATAATTACTTACACTTGCATTAAGCAACTTTGTATGTTGGTGACTCCAAGCATTCTATTGCTACAGGTGACAGAAAGGTTTGAACCTCATAACCCAGAAATCTTACTAATGGAGCCTTTAACTTTCTAACACAGCCCTCCTCATATGGAGCCCTCTACTTTCTGTTGGCCATCACCTTCCTGGTGGAGCTTCAAAACCTAGAAGTCACACGGCGTGCTCATGTTTACTGTACCAACTCATCCAGTCTTTTACCACTTTGTGTAAAAGGATGCCACAGTTATGAGAGAGAATTTTCGAATAAGTCGCAGGGCAGCAAGTCCCCATTTTTTCCTGTAATTACAATGATTTGTTAAAGTAATATCAAGTCCTTTCTTCCCGGTTACTCTTCCAGGTTACTCCAGATGCCACCTGCCAGATGTACTTTACAATTCAAAAAGGAAAATAACAGCAAAAACACGTCTTGTTTCTTTTTATATTGGTATCATCTGTTTTGTTCATGTTTGTTTATAAGCTACTGTTATTTTGGGACCAATTTCGCTGCGCTATGAATGTGAATAGAGAGATACAAACACTGTACACTATTCTGGATTAGCAGCCCAGGTGAGCACAGAGCAACTAATGAGGATATTTCAACACTATGTGACTCATATAATGCTCAGGTAACTGTGCAACCCAATGTTGCAAAGCTCAGTTTTGCTTTCAGTTTCGATTTTTCACTTCTTGTTGGTGGAGAAGTGTCCATACCCAACACTATTTGCCCAACATCATTTGGGCAAATAGTGAGAACCTATGATGTTGCAATTGAGGTTTTGTGAATCAGGCTCATAACACAGGTGTATTTTTTGGAAAAAAAAAAAAAAAATCTTGCCGAGCGCAGCTGGTCAGCATTTAACAGTTATTAATGTGCTGTGCACAAAATGTAGATTCCACTGGAGTTGAGGCTTGATGGGAGATTTGAGGACTGAAGCAGCCTGTTTGGGGTCACTCCACTGGAGGCGCCTGGCCTCAGGTTGCCTGTGGCACTGGGATTACTAGCAGGCATCACCTCCTGTGCACCTGGTTCCTCTCCTTTGAACTAGCTCCAGACCGACTGAATATTTGTACTCCAGGGTTAAGCCTTCATGATATTTCACTATTTCAGGAAATGGGTGACTCGTATTCAGCTGCTAAAATGGAACTAATACTTTATCATTGTCCTCTTTCTGTGGTACTATGTGTTGTTGATCATAGCTATTTTCATGGTAACAGCATCTGAAAAGACTGTTCAGTACATGTAGAAGTCCCGAGTAAGGACTGAAGCAGTGCAACAAAGCAGTACTTTTCTGTTGATGTTGAAATGAGCCTGATTCACCAAAAGTACATACACACAAATTTGTGCTTAAACCGTTCATATGAACCTTT
>OMKZ01015639.1:0-10250 GCA_900302535.1 Neoniphon sammara | reverse complement strand
TTGCTCCACTTAAGTTGAAAGCTCAGCAAAATGAAGCAGGCTGTATCTGTATCTGCAATCTGTGGGGACGAGTTTGAGAACCCACGGAAAGATGAATAATGATCAGCTGCCGTTTTCTCCGGCGTGTTACCGTTTGCTCCATATAAGCCATAAATTACCCCCGCCAAAGGCCTCAAGGTATTCCAGTGAAATGTATCATTATTAGGAAAATAACAACCTCGTTTGCTTCCAACAGGTGGACACTGTGCCACCGTGTTACCATCAACTGTTTCATTAAGCCAGACGTAAGCTTTGTTAAACAAATTGAAAATGAATCTTGGGTTGATTAAATATGTAGCAGTACCTGCTTCAAGCCGTGCAAGTACAAAAGATGGTTTTGTATGGTAAAATTCTAAGAGTTTACATGATATCCAGGCTATGGTATGGCATACAAGCTACAAGGATAGAAATTAACACATTTCAAATACACACAGAATGAAGATTTGAGTTTACCCACTTTTTTTTATTTGCCACATCCCTGGCAATAATACCTTATCTAGAGAAGAAACTTTTCCTATGGTTGACCCCTGACCCCAGTCTGCAGGGCATGGAGCAGATTCAGAAGTGTAGTCCACACAGAGCAAAGGCTTGAGTATGTCACTGACTGTCAATTTCTCTACTCAATCCCCTCATAGCCTCATTAAATGTAATGTATTTGATTTGGTAAGATACCCCCAGATAGCCAAAGAAACAAGTTGATCATACGATCGATCATTTTGTAAGAGCGGCGCCCGCTCATGAAAGACGTGTGTTTAATGAAAATACAAATAGATGTGGATGGAAGGAGGGATTCATTGAAGCGTGAGACGTGGATCAGATTGGCTCATGATTTAAGCTGGGGAGAGTCAGGGAAAAGAGGGTTATACTTATTAACCTTTCTGAAATGGCTCATGAGCTCAGGCTTTATTGATGACCTGGGTTATGAAGTCACAATGATTTCTCTAGGAAGTTAAAATGAAAGGTTAAACTATTCACATTAATTGCTCTACGAGGTCGCTTATCGACAGCCCCCTAAGCTCTAGCTACTGCAGTGAGAAGAGGAAAGATAGCAGAAAGAGAGAGGAGAGGAGAGGATGAAGGTAGCCAGGCATTTGATGTTGGTGCGAGTTATGAACAAACTGTTTTTTGATAGCGCCGTGCTTTCTAAAGGGTCTATGAATAACTCAGAAGGTAGAGGCTGGCGACAGCCGTCACAACCCTCAGAGGATTCGATTTTTCCATGAATAAAATCACCACGGGAATTCGCACTGGCAAACACAGTGCATTTGCACATAAATGTGTAGCTCTTAGCGATGGCGTCCGCAGCAAACCTGCCACTCCTGACAGCCCGCTCTTTGTCTGACCCACTAAATTAAACACTGCACATTGCTCATGTGTATGCGCTGTACAAGCCATGTTGAAATTACACAGAACATGAGATCATAAAGGAGGAAGGAGCGGATGGGCTGCTGAAAGCCAATTCCAGTTATTTTTGGACTGAAGCTGTTCAAGCTTCAGCAGCTTTCAGTTTGAGCATTTTCATGCCAAAATTCCAAATATTCAGTGTTAACCCCCAAATTTAACACTCATCAGGGTGGAAAAGCCTGTAAAAGAGTATTTCAACTATCACTGGACACTAAAACCCTTCTCTGAAAGCCAGGATAATAACAACAATATTGATATGCATGCATACTTGAGTGATCAAAATGTCTCATTGCAATCAATTCAGGCTTCCCAGAAACAACCAGTGTGTTACTGATCAATTCTACAATAAATATGTGATCAACCAAGCTGTATTATATCAACCACTAGATTGGATGATATCCCATTTTTCACAAAATGCAAACTTCAGCCCTGTATATCAGTCTAAAGGAAAGTTAGATTGTGAGGAGGAAAGAGAGACACAGAAAAGAGGAAGAGAAAGAGGTGCAGAACCATTCTGCGCTAGTGATTGAACGTGACCTCCAGTGGTGTCTAGTCATAAAGATAATAGTGATCGAGGTGGGGGAGGCAGGTGGGAGTTGAGTTAGCGCGTGTGTTTCTGTGTGTGTGATTGTGTGTGTGGAGTGGGAAGCAGTGATAAAGGAAAGGTTTGGGTGATTTGTCAAAGGATGGTTTATCTGCTTAGTTGAACAAAGAGCTCAGTTGGACAGAGAGTTCATATCCGGGCTGGGCAAACACCAAGTGCCTGATAGCCAGTCCTGTGCCTTTCACAGAGACACAAAACAATGCGTCACTACTGTTGCAATACTCATTTTGTCTTTGAGGCCACCAGAGAAATATGCCATAGGTAATATTTGCATTTGCTGTCATAGGATCTCCAACTTTCCTCCTGGAGACAAGCATTGCCAGAGAAAAAGTTTTTCTCTAGCTAAGACATGATGCAGGTGATTGGTTCCTATCTTAGAAAACAAGTTCAGATTCAATACAGTTGGCACATTGGCGGTGATGTTGTTTGCTTGGGAAACTGCTGGTGCTGTTTCATTGCATTTTTCCTAGCAGAATTTCAGAATCGAGACCTCTGGAATTCAGCAGAGCCACAAGTTCTCCCACAGGGTAACATCTTTGGATACCAAAGCAGGATTGTGGGAGGTAAAATGTGAAGATTTAGAGTTAAAAAATACGATTCTACAACTTTTACTTTGTTCTATTAATTACTGTTCCAGAAAGAACAGAGTTGGCATCATGATGAAGATTCATCGCACCCAGCTGGGTGAGTCTCACATATGGTTGCTCTGGGTGAAGTTGACTCTTAAAGACCGCAGTGCTGTGATAAAAATGGTCTTATCTTTTTAGACGACTGAAGTCATAATGCGCAACCCAAGTTCAGTCAGGAAACACAAGCAGGCTGCAGTCTTTGTCCAGCCAAGGGACTATTCACCACATACAAGCAATCACACACATTGTCCATGATAGTGCTGCCTATTTAAGCCCTGCTGGTTCTCACTCAGTCTGCCACTTACTCTGCGCTATCCACTGCTGTGATCTGTCAATGTGATACTGCATCTATGACAATTGTGCTGCCTGCTTACATCCGTTATTATGCGCTCAGGGATCTACTGTGTCCACAAGTGTTTTACCGATATGGGATTTTAAAAGGCTGATACCAATTTTTAGAGACTGAAGTCAGTAATAGCTAGTATTTTGTGGTGATTTCTTGAGGTGTTTTCATTATAGAAATATGACAAGTAGTCAGTGCTTTTCCCTGAGAGACACTCTGAATGAGCAATTATTTTATAGAAAAAAAAACATAGCTGAAAGATTAAATTAATTAAAATTCAAATGTCCTAAGCAATATAATTTGATTACAGGTGTTCCAGACACCTTTTCTGCAGCTGTGGCCAGGGAGAAATGTCCATCATATCAGGGCTGGACGACACTGACTGATCTGTGGTGGTGTTCATGGTGAAAGGCTACAACAATATCTGCACAATATGTCTGTCTAATCCTAGTATGATGTACTAACTAGTTGCTGATGCTCAGTGCATGAAGTAAAAGGAGCTCTATTCGCTGCAAAAACCTAAAACTATTTTGCATAAAATTTTTAATTTTCAATATGCAAGTTATTCTGACTGAATTGATCTCATTTGGCACTGTATTACAGTTGCTTGGCTTTGATCCAGTCTCATGTTTTTTTTTCTCTCTGCTGTAAACTGATGAAGCACTGCAGAGCAGCAGACTATTCTGTTAAATTTCTTTTGGTAATATTTTCATCTGGTCCACAATACTGTAAATGTCTGATAGCATCCTCTACCCCTCTCTCACACATACACACACAAACACACACACTTCTTCATCTCATCTCCCCATGTTGCTGTTTCTCTCAGCACCCACCAGATAAGGTAGAAGCATGTGTTCTTTATTCACAGGCCTGTTTACCAGAGCAATATTTCTTTCTCAGATGTAGTCATTCTGTTTTGTCTCTCAAGGACAAGAGGCTATTTTCCTCCTCCTCTCCCTCCTCCTCCCTGTCTCAGACTGGGTGGCTACAGAGGGATGATACTGTGTTTTCCTCTGTACCTAATCTCTGGTTTTGATTGTTAACAAGCACAGGACTCACTGCAGGGTGAAACACATCGTCTATTATGGCTTGACCTGCACAGCATCATTACACATCAAATAATACTGTTCACCAAGCGCTGGGCTGCATTCAAAGTACTTTTTGTAACACATCCATATACATATAGATAGATGGATAGATAGATAGATAGATAGATAGATAGATAGATAGATAGATAGATAGATAGATAGATAGATAGATGTTGATATACATGTAGATATATATGAATATAGGCAACAAATCAGTAACTAAATAAGTGAATGAACAAACAAAAAGCAAAACACAACAATAAATAGTTGAATGAATGAATGAATGAATGAACAAAAAAAAATGTCAGCAGTGACCATGATTTCAACCATGATTCCCCAAGTTTCACTGGGTGTGCTTGTTATTTTCTGAATAATTAAATAAAATAAACATGCAGAAACAAAAGGACAAAACGAAGCCAAAAAGGAAACCAAAATTCCTGAAAACAAGCACCAGTCTTGCTTCAGTTAAGTCTCGAGGACGGGTCTCCGACATAAAAGTCGACCCTCTATCCATCCATGGTGGATGGAGCCTTCTCCTCATAGGCAATTTTTTGGGCACTATATTAGGAAATGTTCCTGTCGTTCGTTTTACTGTCCATAGCAACAAATGACCTATGCAGTTGTTTTTTGTGGGAGGACGCTGATTATTTTCAGAAAGATGCTCTGATCACCAGTTGACGATCACTGACTTTACACAAATTAACTAGAAGGAGGGGAGGTGAATAGATGGGTCAACAAAACACAGGACTTTTACGGGGGAGACCTGTGTTCAAGACCCTAGTGAGGCTCGACCAGTGTTTGTTTCATTTTCGGTTTTGTTTTGTTTATTGCTGCTTTTTGTTATACAGAAAATAATAATTAGACCCAGTGCAACCTGCAGCAATCATGGGAGATATCATGGTCACTGTTGATTTTTCATTCATTCATTCACTCACCTATTTATCTAGTTACTGTTTTTTTTTTCCTATTCATTCAATGGATTCATTCATTTATCCATTCATTCACTTAGTTATTCATTTGCTCATTCGTTCATCCATTCATCTCTTCATTCACTGAATCACTCATTTGCCCGTTTGTTCATTCATTCATTAATGTGTTTATTTTTTCATTTATTTTGCAATAGTTTTATTTGTCCATGTGTTTATTGTTTTATTAATTCATGTATTTCGTTGTATTCATTTATTCATTCATTTTGCTCTTACTGTAAGTTGCTTTGCACAAAAGCTAAATGACATAATGGGAATGTAATGTAATTTTTGACGACTTACCTTTCAAAGAAATGTTTTAAACCAAATAGTTATTTTCCCGCTCTTCAATCCTCTCTAACTTGCCACAAGAGGGATCTGCACTATTTTTCAGCCCAGTGCAGCGTGCTACAATAGAAAGCCATTACAGCTGGTTTCTAAGATGCTGCTGTTGCGCTCGGTAGGGAGTAATGTCAGCACTCCTGCTGGGTGGCGGCCATGGGCGGGTGATTAGGGCCGAGGCGAGGCACGTCAAATCAAATCAGCTCTGAAAGGTGGCATTATGTAGCCCTAATGGAGATTAAAAGCCCTCTCCGTCAGCACCGCAGAGCTCAGCTTTACCTGCGTTCACCTGGACTGTTTTTACATCTGGCCAACAAAACACTAAAAGCCTCCAACTGCAGTTCCACATCAAGGCTACACATTGAAGAAGGGTAATTTCACTGCTATTATCACCATTGAGTATGGTCCAGGCTTTTAAACTAAGAATGTGAGTGTGTGTGAAATGATGGACCATTTTGTCATTTCCTCTGGCTCTCCAAAGACACAATAGGCAACAAAAACATATATCAGGAAGAGGATAAGATTCATCCAGCATGAAAAGACTCGTGGCTGTTTTACTAAGAGACCAAGATCATTAATACAGTATCACTAATAAGGCCTTGAGACAGCTATGCTTTGATCTCTGGGACTTGCAATCCCTCTACACTGCATATCCTTCAATAAAAGGATTTAATGACCAGCCTGCTTGGCTAATTTCCCGAATACAACATTGATGTAGGTATTATTTCTGTGTAAACTGTGAGGGTTAGATGTCAATCAGGGGTGGATGTGGGAGTGTGTGATCATTAGAGCACTCTCTACAGAATGCATTCAGAGACTCATCAGAATAATCACTTTAATGATGCCGCTTTCCGAGCCACACCACCGAGCCCCGGGGAGCCCTGCAACTTCCTGTGCGGTCCAGCTTTATTCTACCTAATGAGATGAGAATGGGAAGAACGCCAGGCGAGACAAAAGCGAATGAGGTTTTCATGATGCCTGTGTCCATCAAAATACATACCAGGGGGTTGGGGGGGGGGTCTCCTTCAAGGTGCACCTTGAGCAATTTTTGTTGAAAGCTGATACCTCTGTACTTATATGAGTGAGGCTGTTGTTCTGTACAGACAGCCAGACAGCCAGATAGATAGATAGATAGATTTTTAATGTATTTGACTTTTTTTTTTTTTTTCTTTTTTTTACCATTTTGTAACCTTGTGCAGAGATGGATGGTTGATTTAGAAAGGTTTACTGGCACGAATGTGATACAGTGTAATGTGTCCAGTATTTATGCGGATATCCACAAAATTAGCTTGGCACAGCCATACTCTAATTTTGTTTCCGCTGTTCACTAAATGAAGTCTGCACTATTGGTCTCAAATTGTGAAAAGGAGCAGCAGAAAAACAGCTATTTACAAAAAAGAAAACAGAAAAAGAAAATGTTGTGTAGGTGTAGCCATCTTAGCTAACTCATCCAATCAGACAAAATAAACTTGTCCCTCATCCAAAGACCAGTGAAGATCAGGCAAATTATTCTGCTGACGTATGAAACAGCGACGGCTGTTTTACACTTCATTTTTTACAGTGGTGAAGCATCAGGCTATTGAACCCATTTTAACCCCCGCTTGTTGACAGATTCCATCAGCCTCTGACACTTTTTACAGTGTTGTTCTCCTGTTTGTGAGCTAGACAATGAATGGAGTGAGGGAGTGGAAGTAGCAAGAACAAACATTTTTGAATCACTGCAACTACAAGAGGTTCTTCATCATACAGTCATAACTGTTCTTAAACAATTTTAGGCTGATAAGCCCTGTAGTTTATGAGATTAGCCGCGGACAAACACACAGACACACCGACCCCAACGTATGATCTCCTGGTGGAGATAATAAACCGCAGCAACTGTTGTAGTGAAAGTGAGCGAGCATATTGGTGAGCATATTGCTAGCTTGTTAGCATGTTGGTACATGATTCTTACTGTTTTTATAAGGACCATCTACACTGATGTCCAGTTGTTTCTGTTTTCCAGTTCAATGTCAATGCAGTGTCACTTCTTGCTTCGTCGTCACCTAAGCTGGTAGTTTCTCAAAGGACGCCGATTGGTCAGACTGTGTAGTGGCTTCTGATAACGCTTCAGTTGGAGTGTGGCCAGATGTTTCACGAGTCAAACGAAAATGAACTGGCGAGGTCAGCAGATTGTGCCAGGTTAACACTAAATGAATTTCATACTCACTGTGGTTCAGCCATTATAGGACTTTGATGGCTGATATCAATACTGATATTTTTGGACTGAAGCTGCAGATAGCAGATGTTTTTAGAGTGGGTGCCAAATAGGCATCTGCCCTAGTAAAACAGTACTCAGGGTCTGGGTTGTCAGAGAGGTTAATCCAAAAAGAGTACAGTCAGTGGAAAGAAAGTGTGTGAGCGGAAAACGTGACAAATACAAAGCAATCACTGGTGCATCAATCTAAGTGTTTCAGACCAGGGGCAGGAGCTTGACCAGTAGAGGTCTTTCAGAAAATTTTCACAATTTACTGAAATAACCTATAGTCCGACATTACAACTGAGTGTCAAAAACAATACATTTTAAGTTTTAGTTTTGTGCAGATCCTTTTTTGTCATTCTTTGGTATATTTAATGAACCTCCAGTCCACACCAGGCCACAAAGCATCAGTCCCAGAAGAATCAATAGACTTCAGACGTTTGACATAACATACCCAAATACAGAATTCTGCATCCAACACATTTGTTCTAAAAAGAAAATCCATGGGGTTTTCCCATTTCCCATAATCATTCCCGTCACAGTTTGTGATTTAAGCTGGCATTTAAAACTTGGTCATTTTTACCTGGATGTTTCTCTCTTAAATGGGACTGGATTTACTGCTGCTTCCCAAAGATAATAATTATTTTGCTAAGCAAAAGCTAACACTGGTGCACATTAAATATGTAGCTGGCTTTTCTGTGATCAGAGTTGCATGATAAATTTATGACTCAATCATTCGGGCTTGCTGCTGAGTCATAAAAAATACCTGGTTAGCAGTTACCATGTCTGTTTCTCTGGCTGATCTGTTCTCTTTGTTCAAGAACCAACAAAAGTATGAGGAGGAGAATCACTACAACTTGCAACTGTGTAACAGATCATCATGAGTGGCTAACCGCTTAGCTGTTAACAGTTTGTTTTTTAAAAACTGCACGGATCATGCTCAGGTTATAAAATGTGTGAAAATTTTCTTCTTTCATAAACAGATTCAGGAAAAATCCATTCATTTCTAACACAGATGATCCATTATCTTTATTCAAAGTTTCAAAAATGCTAACAAATGATGAAATGACTCTGGAGGCCTATGAACAGAGTGTTGACTTAATCAAAGCTTCGTACAAACATGGACAGTCTTCGCAGTCATATCAAGAGCCTTGTGGAGGGTACTAATTACTCTTCTTCTAGCAGATGAAATGCTGCAAAGCAGTTTACTGCCCTGCACAGTCAAAACCACACTCATTTTTTAGGCCTAGATTATTGAATAAAGGCCAGCAGATGGGAATTTCATTTTAAATAAGTTTATGGTGCTTTCTTCCTCAAAGTTTAAAAAAAAAAAGAAATTCCTAAATCTGATAATTATTTGAATAGCAGTTCTTTCTCTTTGCTGTATTTTTTTATATAACACAGCATACTCTTCACATACCACTTTAGATAAACAATCAGTCCACAGTGTTTAAATCTTAACCTTGTTTCTTTAACACCATATTTTCTATTGGCTCTGATAGCATGCTTTTCCTTTTAAAAGACTCTTGGATTGAGAAATAAAGCCTCCCTCTTTTCTCTCTACTTCATTCCCCTTGCCACTCCTTTTCAAGCTCTGCCTTAATCATGATGTAACTCTGGTCCTCCTAACAAGGCCTGAGGTCAATATTTTCTTTTCCAAGAGGATCTCTGGTGATTTTGTCAACTAATTTATTACCCTCAGCTCCTGAATGCCCTGGAACTCACAAAAACTAGATATCACCTCCCATTTTTTCCACTCTGTATAAACATAATGGAATTTCATGAACAAGGTCAGCGCAAGCCCTTGATGTCCCCCTCAAAGGCAACAAGGCGGCAGCTGAGTCACAGCAAATAATATCTCTGTTAGGTTTTAACCTGCTCTGTCCACCATAAAGACCATGTAACTGCCAGTAATTCTGCAGCAAAAACTGATACACCATCAGAATTTCATCAGCTTTTTTGAATTTGAAACTCCACCACATCGCAAATCCTACCCTTTCCCTATTTGGATCCTGCAATCCATCCGTAAAGACCACAGATATAACACCCATGCTCATTTTGGGCCTTTCTTTCTCTTCCATATACTGGTATCTTTATTCTGCAGCCCTTCCAATAATGTCATATCGATATTACTTCTTGCAAACTCCTGATCTTCCAGCAAGCTTCTACATGAACCATGAAACTACAATTACTCCTAAGATTGCATTGTGGAATGACAAGGAAAAGGAATGACTCTTAACATAAAGTGTTACAATTTGGTAATCAAAGTTGCTGATCTGGAATCCATACAGAGAAGAGAGGTGAGACCCAATCAAGCAATATGGCATTCACAGTGCATCACAGCGAATGGAGCTTAGGGAGTATGATTATTTTATTTTAGTTTAATTTTTAATTTTATTTTATTTTATTTTTTTTTGTATATGACACAATGCAAACTATTACAATAGCAATTATGGTTGACTGAGTTACAGTCTTCTGGCTTAGGTTATGCAAATTTTATTGATACTATAAAAAAATGACATCAGAATAAGCAACTATACCAGTCTGGGCACTATCAGAATATTTTACACATTTAATTCAAACAACTTATTTTGTTCATG
>OMKZ01015638.1:0-13174 GCA_900302535.1 Neoniphon sammara | reverse complement strand
AGGGGGACCGTGGTGGGGAGGGGAGGGGGGTGGTACAAAGGATGGGAGATGGAGTAGTATTTCTATTAAAGGGACAGGGTTTATTTCTTATCACAGTATGGTTCTAGATGAGTTACACAATTTCCTGGCAATTGTATTTAATAAATTCTACTGTGACAAACTTGTTTTGTTGAGCCATTGCCCCCAACGTTTGTTATGAAATCCCACTTTTGATAGATACCCACTGTTAGCGTTACAGGGCCCTAAGACAGAGGTGACACCAACAGTAGTTACTTTCAGCAGAGGATTTCTGATCTTAAAGAAAATCCACTGATTGCTGTTACTCACCATTCTACAATGAGCTGGAAACTATTCCAGCATGTATTTTTGGAAGGCATGGAACCGCCATGGGCTGGTTGCCAGCCTGTCAAAGGGCACATGCAAATAGACAGTTAGTCACTTTCATACCTACATGCAAATCAGAGCTTCCTACCCACCTGACTTGTGTGTCTTTGGGGTGTGGGAGCAAACTGGCACAAACGCAGGGTGAGTGTGCAAATTCCACCCAGAGGGGGCTGGGATTCAAACCCAGGCTTTTTCTTGGTGTGAGGCACAGAAGAGCACTGCAGAGAAAATAAAGTTGTACAGTGAGTAACCACCACTGAAACTTCAATTTTCACTTTTAGCTCAAAGCAGATGATTCAGGGCTCCACAATGTAGGTTTAACCACTATGAAAACACATTCCTGCCCTTGTCCATCAAGAAGCCACAGGTATTGTGCAATATGTCACCATAGGATGACAGGTGCAGACTGTTACTTGAGTATAAATGACTCATTGAGCTTGTGTATCTATCTGTGACTAACTCTATATTTATTTTTTGTCTGTTTTGATTATACTATGTTTCTTACTATGGAACTACACATAAAGACAAATTTCCCTATGGGGATATATAAAATATATTGCATTACTTCATATCATATCACCCACAATGTAACACTATACAGCTATTTGACCACCTGTGGGGTGGCAGAGTGCTTGGACTCAAAATCAATAAATGTGTTTCAACACATCCCATTACAAAGAGTCTTCTTTATTCTGCTCAATATATGAACCACTCGGCCATCCTGTTGGCAATAGCATGTGGTTGACAGTGTTTTTGGAGTCAAAGGGTCATACTGTTCCGCATTTCATAGAAGGTCCACATGCCTAATGTGTTTTATAGAAGTCTTAGCTTCATGGAAAGTCTTGGCTGAGCCTTGCTCTCTGCTCTAGTTGGGATAACAGTAAGTCAGCCATGCAATATTGTGAATTCACATGAATGCATGGCAAAAGTACAGTATATTGTACAGTATATATGGAGTTAATTATTGTCTGTAAAATATTTTAAAATTCTGCTTTGCAAAGTTGCATGTATAAAGAATTGATCAATATTAAAGTGTATGATCCTACCAATCAGTGAACATAAAATGTCAGACACCCTCCATGCAGTATTTCACACCAGAATGACTGAGAGTTTAAGCCACAGGACTAAGGATCGTTGTAGGTTTCAACCCCACTGCTGGTATGGTAAGCTGCACAGGCAACACTATTACATTTAGTGTTTGCCGTACTTACATTTAATCTTCATGTTTGAAACCTGAAAAGTAGGACAAAGTCACAGTTAAACCATTGCTTTGAAGATACAATAGATGTCTTTGTGTTTTTTAAGCCCACTCATGGTAGCAACCCCTTTATAGAAGAATTTCTGCTGTCTTTGTTGAAATGGAGAACAATGCTGTGAAAATAAAATGTCAGAAATGTCTGATGGCTAACACATGAACACCCAACCAGCAGCCAACGCAAAATCCAAAAGAAATGGGGGTTTAAAGTCCACATCTTGTTTGTTCCTACTTAGAATTTAATTATATTTACAGTTTTGTATTTTTGTGTGTTTTTAGACTTTATAGTCTTTCAACATGAAACCTATTTTACTGTTTTGTCTGTAAAGCACAATGTGACTCTGTTTTGAAACGTGTGATACAATGATAGTATCTTATTACTGTAAAAAATATGGTAGTGCCAATAAATTACCTGAAAAATTACATGCACATTCTTGCTCCAAATGGTTAAGATGCTGGACTTCTCTAATGGACAAGTGTGGACAAGGGTTCAATCCCTGCACCTGCTGGAAAGATATTTTGCTAGCACAGTGCCAGGGTTAGATAGTTGCATAAGTTAATGCTATCTTCATATTTCAAGACTGATTATGTTAACAAAGAAGAGAGACATGCTGCCAGCCAGGCCAAGTGGTAAAAGGCCTATTATTACTGTGTATTAGAAGGCTTGAAATAATAAGGTCCACTCCTGCTGTTCCCTCATTATTAGGACAGCAGGAAAGCATAAGGACAGCAGACTTAACTGCATTCAAATTGACATCAAAGCACATCTTTTTTTCCCTTTATTATGACAATTGTGTGCCTTGAAATAATTTTTTAACATAAATTACTTATCTTGTTGCACTTTTGGCCATTTCTAATTATTTTTAAATTATCATTTTCCTCTCTTATTATGAATATATATCTTTTTTTTATTATTATTGTTTGATTATTTTCTTTTTGTAATATAAAGTGTATTGAGACCTTCCTGGTGATAATGCACTTTAAATAAACTTCGACCTGACTTGACATGACTTGAAGAGGAGTCTGTTAAATGAAAGGCAAATGATCAACAATACAAAGTATGTGGTGAGAGATCTAATACTCCACTTCTGCAAGACCTAATATGCCTATTTATTTATTATTTTAATAACCTTGGATAACTTTAAAAGAATAAAGAAAGAAATGTCATTTGAACAGTCGAAATGTATTTAGGGTGGTATTTATAGGCGCTTTTCCGTACATGTTACCATCTCCATTTGTGTAACTGACGATGTGGATAGCTAACAATGTACATCTAGGCCTACAAATTTATTTGGCTTTTTTCCCCCACACATAATGACATTATTCAATACAGAGTGTTCAGTTTGACCTTGTATTCCTTACTCATTATAATGCTCTGATGCTTCTACTGAACTTTGATACTTTGGCACTGATTTGTTTTCCTTAACTCCATCTGTCCACCAAAAAGACGTTTATCGGTGCAACTCAACCGATTCTCACAGATGCTTGATACCACGTCATAGGCAAAGACGGAAGTAGTGATGCCGTTTGAATTCTGATTGGACAGCTTGGCTAACCCTGTGTGGCGCCGGTTAGGTTGATCCATGCTAATACATTTCTTTTGTTGTGATTAACCGTTTAGCGGTTGTGATTTTGCTTTAATAATTTCCAGAAGAGAAAAAAAAATCTTGTAACGATTTAGAGGATGAGTGGCGGAGTGTATGGGGGCGGTGAGTTGCATTTTGTGGTCAAAATAAAACCAGCTAGCTAATCACATTGTCTCGCTCAGTAGCTCTAGCCAAAATTCATAATGGTTAGCTAGCTAGCTAGGCTAGTTGTGCTTACGGTTAGCCCCGGTACGAAGCTGAAGCTGTATTTTTGTCAACATTTCTAACCGTTGCTCGTTAGAATAAGCGAATTCATCAAACAAAACGCCTTGTTTTATGGGGAAGACTTAGCTTAGACACCACTCTAGTTAGCTAGCCGGTACCGCTAGCTAGCAAACAAATGAATGAAAGTGGGCTTGCCGAATGATACACAATCATGAAGCATTCTGTATTTACAGTATTTGTGTTATTTTGCAGTAATTACCATTCATTGTACAGAAGGACCATCTTTTCTAAGAATCTCACACTGATCAAGTGTTCTGTTTACCATACAAACATTGCAAGCACGTTTACATTTTAGCACTTTCTGTGGCATTCATGTCCATAGCAACTTAAAATTAGTGTAATCTTTGAAAATTTGTATTGAGACTAACCATTTTAAGAAATCAGTAGTATGGAGTGAAAAGGTCAGGCCCTTGGTGTCCTTATTCCTGTTACTATGATAGAGCGATGCTTTAAAGGGCACTCAGAGTTAACAGATGAGAGAGGGTACTGATTTACAAGGGACCCAACACTGTCTGCAGTTACTCTTTATTGTGTAGTATAATCAATGTGAAATTGAATGTTACAACGCAAATCTGATTCCTAGCACTTATGCACCTCACTTATGTCTCAACTTCACCCATGCAGATGAGGTGGGAGCCTTGGTGTTCGACATTGGCTCATATTCTGTGAGAGCTGGCTATGCAGGAGAAGACTGCCCTAAGGTAAGTGGATCAGTGGAATGACCTGATTAACTATGTATCTTTTCTTCCTCTGTGCATTTTCATCTTCCCATGGGGGGTAGACCAGCGTCAAGAAATGAGGCCTTTCACTCTGGAGACAGACAGCATAAATTCAGTTCAGATTGTTCTGGGGTGCTTACTTGCTTGCATTTGATTTATCTGTGCCTCTAGAAGAGAGGATTGTGCTTTGCTGTTGGGTAAATAAAGCACATACCATCTTAGTTTTTCCACTCCTGATTATGTGTGTTCATTGATGTGGTTGTGATGAAACCAAAAAGTAAAGTCAAAACAGTTTTACCTGGCTTTTCCCAAGGTCTATGGTATGTCCGGGTGTCTCACTGGGCTAAGATACATAACATGTTCTAATGATGGCACGGAATCAAATCTGTATAATGACCTCTGTAGCGTCTTCATTTCTCTGTAAATTGCACAGTGTCTATCATAGAAGAAACTTCAATCTGGAAAAGAAAAATCTTAGGTGGTAACATTGCTTGACTATTAGAGATTTGATGCCTAGTTGGCCATCAGAAGACCATACTCACTAAAGTCTATGTAATACAGGCCTTACGTAAATAACACAGTATCATAGATACCATTGATTGCCGTAGTCATCATCTGTGGAGAGAATTTGTTTTAATTTTTCCCAGGTGTCATAAACTACCCACCCAACACCTCCGCTTCCCCGCTTGTTCAATTTCCTGTCTTGTCCACTGTTTCCAAAATGATGATGCATATATAACCTGCTACATCAAAGTTATTACAAAGCTACAAGTAGTTGGGGAACCAGTAGATGTGAGAGCAGTGTTAAAGCAATCACGCTGTTATCAGGCCTTTCCATGTACAAAATAAATTAATTCTATGTCGCATGTCTGGTTTTTGAGCAGGGATGCTGTAATGAGAAAATCTCAGTCCTCCTGGCTTTGAATTAGTCAGTGCAGATGCTATTTTTATTATGTGCTGTACAAGACCATACAAGACAGCATGCTTTGCAAGATAATCAGGTAGTTTTGAGTCTTTCGAAACATTTGGAATCTGTGTCTTGATAAAAGAGAAGCTTATGCCACACATTTCATCATCTTCAAGGTTTCACAAATCTGGAAATTTATTCACTGAGTGTCTGGGATGGAGATAAGCGTCTGGTGAAGTTGTTCACTGGGTATTTGCACATATGCTTCTCAAGAGATATTGATATTGATAAACCAGAGCAAGGAAAGAAATGTGCTTGACCGTATATTCTGTATTGCTTTGGCTGTCCTCAGGCGGACTTCCCTACGGTGATTGGGGTGACTCTTGACCGAGAAGATGGCAGCACACCCATGGAGACAGATGGAGACAAGGGCAAGCAAAGTGGCACCACCTACTACATTGACACCAACCAGCTGAGGGTGCCCAGGGAGAATATGGAGGTCATGTCTCCGCTCAAGAATGGCATGAGTGAGTGTTAACCCAACCTCCTTGACATATAGTTTGTAGGAATTTTATTTCTCTTTTAATAGCCATAGAATACCTGTTTTCCAGCTCCACGTCAGTTTTTGTTGTAGTAATTCTGACAGTTTGTTTTTGCTATAAAACAAGGAGTGGACAGTATCATTACATCCAGCCAGAATTTGTCCGATAGTCTATGTGGTCTATGTGGACTTGCAAATTTTACCCATTTAAAAGACCAGGGTGTTGCAGAATTCTGCACTTTCTATGTTCTGTGCCAAACACCATAACATAAGTAGGAGAATTGGAAGTACAATCCATCTGAACATTTGTGGCTTGTAGTTTGGAAGTGTGTGATCCTGTTTGTCATGGTCTGTGATGTGTAAACTCATCAAAGAATATTTATAATTCTATCCACTTAATCCCTATTTGTAATTACCATGTTTTAGTCAGACAACTGACCTGACAGATGAACTTGTCACTACTCCGATTGTCTTGCAGACTGTACCTCAATCATGAATATTAATGAGGTTATTTGTAGACCATGCACACTCGTTATCATATTATGGTGCCTTAGCTCACTTTTCCGTATTGCATTCCTATGACAGAAGCCAAGCCCCTTTCCATGTCAGGTTTACGCCCATTTGTACCTCCTAGTCATGATAGTTTCAATTCACTTCCTTTTCGGCTAAACCAGGGGTGTGTTCATTGATGGCTTGAGCACATGTGGCCAGATGGAGGTAGCGTGTACAGAGCTGTCCTTGGTGCTGAACATTAGTTGAAACTCTTTCTTAAGAGAGCAGTTTATTAAAATGACCAAATCAGTGTTTTAATCTGGGTCTGGTTTCCAAGGCTTTGGTAAGGAGGTCTGTTTTTTGGGACACAGTACTCTCATTCACTGCTGTCTGAAATTTTGTACTCATCTGCCTGGTTCTTTCCAGCTTTTTTGTGTGTTTTTGATCAAACCTGTTTGACACTATTCAGCTAACCTAACCAATATTCTACTATTTGACAAATGTGAACCAAAACGTTTTCAGCCTAGCCTGACATTTCTGCAAATTGTGCTCCACAAATGCTAATCTTGCAGGCTTTGGCAGTAGCTCTGAAGCAAGTGGTCCTGTGCGCTGACCTAGCTGATGATGCTAATCAGAATCTGGTCCAGTGGAGTTTGGCTGTGAGGCTATTTAGAGATGAGTGTGACACCAATCTTAATTGCAGCAGAACAGCACCGTGGGACCACAGGCCCCCTCCGAGAGCTGACCTGGAACATTTGTGCCTGGTGCTCAAATTATTATCCAAAAAAGCTCATCATCGCTCTATTTTCTCCACCATCTGACCCAGCAACAGTGATGAAAGACAGACATTTTTTGTGACACTGGCCTTTGTGTAGGCCCATATGCATAAACTCAAATGGAATCTGAAAAGGTTTGACTGTCTCATTGATGTGGCTCCTCTATGAAAGCACAAAAAACAAATCCATAGTATTATAATATATAACAAACTTTGCTTTTTGTTTTCTTTCTTTCTGTTTTCTATAGTTGAGGACTGGGACAGTTTCCAGGCCATTTTAGATCACACCTACAAGATGCACTTCAAGTCTGAGCCCAGCCTGCACCCAGTGCTCATGTCAGAAGCATCAGTGAGTTAATGATTTTTGTATCAAGTCTTGAGCAAAATCAGCCTTTTAACCTATGATTGTATAAGGGCTATATACACAGGGTGGGACATAACCAGCCACAGGCTCTGTTCTGTTGTAAAAATAAATAAATTAATTAATTAATAAAATTCACTGGCTGGTTGCATGGCCTGGTGAAGTTTCAGATTTTGCAATCAACCATCTCACTGAAAAACATATTACTACATTTGTGTAACTGACAGTAAAGTGATTTGGCTGCCTCCTGTTTTGTGTCTACAGTGGAACACACGAGCGAAACGGGAGAAGCTAACGGAGCTGATGTTTGAGCATTACAACATTCCTGCCTTCTTCCTCTGCAAAACAGCCGTGCTCTCCTCGTATCCTTCACAATATGACTTGATCCGCCTCCAACAGAGCGATGAGGCATTTAATCATCAGCTTACTGTTTGATAATGATCTCAAACTGCCAGGTTTATTACAGGCCTGTTGAACTTGGCTTAAGACTTGATGTCTGATCTTTGTTGAACCACATAACACTTCCTTTACTCTGAGTGTTTAAGCTTTGCCAATGGGCGGTCTACAGGTTTGGTCCTGGACAGTGGAGCCACACACACCACAGCCATTCCAGTGCATGACGGTTATGTTCTGCAACAAGGTGACTAATTATCATCAACTATTTTTTGTTATGATGTACATTCCTCACCTGTAGATTTTCCTTTTAGGTTTAGTTTAGGTATTTCTTTTGATTTATACAGGGAACAAATTATGTTATTCAAGTCCTAAATCCCGAATCACTCTAAGTGCATCTCTTCTATGTAATATCTTTATGTTGCCATCTGCTGGTTGGCATAATCATTTTAGGCATGTTATCAGCTTGCCTGTGTGAATACTGGACAGGAGTCATTTTCCAGTGATACATGAAGATTGTAAATGTTTTGCATTGACCCCTGCCTTTTCACGTACTCCTCCTGATTGAAACCCTTTGTCAAAAAAGAATACGAGTGGAAATAAATCAGACCATAGAGCAGAAATACAATGCGTCCTCACTGGAATTAGTCTATACATAGAAGCTCAAAAGCAGGAAGATGTAATGATAGACACAGTGCGAGGTTTGACAGCTCATCCACCCTCAAACATCCCCTTACATTCAACAGAAGGATTCTGGGGGCATCATTTCAGGAAACGGTAGCAACAGTGGCTTGACCTCAAGAGCTAGACTTACTGCGACAAAGCTATTTGAGTCCGAGCTGCAGTGAAACACAAGGCAGTGGAGAGCGGCGCAGGAGTCCAAAAAGGCATATTAATGCGATAAGGGGGAAACTGTCACCCACAAATCAATGAAGTAATTTTAGTTAGTGTGATATGTGGAAAATGGCTAATCTGGAGAACTGTATTACTTGTGGGTCATTAAGGACAAACTCATTATGGTCATAGTGATACATCCAGTTTGATGTGTTATTGCAGTGTAGTTTGTTGGATGGAGAGTAAATGCTCATTTTTGAAAACCATTATTTATTTATTTATTTATATTTATTATTTATTATTATAACTTCAAATGTGGACTCTAAACTTTTGAAATAAACATTAAAAATGTGATATTTTTCACTGATCTCTGTAAATGGTTACAGGTATCCTTTCTCTCTCTCACAGGCATTGTCAAGTCTCCTTTGGCTGGAGACTTTATGAGCATGCAATGTAGAGAGCTATTTCAGGAGTTAAATGTTGAAATAGTCCCTCCCTATATGATTGCATCAAAGGTGAGGCCTGCTAAAGTAAGTCAAGATCATTCATTTGAGACATTTTCATTTCTCTCTTGAATCTATTCAACGCACATTGGTGGGGTGGTGTATTGTAAGTACTACAGTATTCACTTTTGGTGTATAGTGCTGGCCTGCTTATGATATTGCATTGACGCCTGCTGTTTTTAACACGTTTGATCTATTTTCTCTCAGTTTACTAATGTGTACAAGTGACAGTGAAATCATTATCTGTCAGATTTGGTTTGAATAGTATTTGCAAATAAGCTTTGGTGGTTGTTTTTACCTGCTTGGTATACAGGATTGCTATGGACAATGCAGATAAGCAAGATGTCAGTGACAGAAAAGTGCACTGCATTGATGTTCAAGCACTCCTCTGTGAAGGTTAAACTTTCTGTGACTAATTGGCATCTAAAACAGATTTCTCCCATCTGTTACTTGCAACAAACCGCTATTTACAGATGCTATTTAGATCTAAACCTGTTGTCTGAATTTGTTATGCATGCTGTGAAGAAAAAAAGGATTAAAGATAACAAATGATGTGCTTTCACCTAAACTGCATAATCTGGTTTTTGAATGATCAAATTTGGGGTTAAAGTAAGTACAATGCCTTCTCAGATATGCACTGGTGGCATGCCCCCGCTTTGCTCACATCCCCATCTAAACCATGCATTTCTAGATACATGTTTACAGCATAAACAGCTATTTTCCTAATGATGATGTTATCTATGTTGACACTTTACATCCAATAGTTGGGTGTATCTGTAAAATGATATGGATTGATGAAGTTTGTCTTTTTGAACTGTTCCTAATCACTTGATAACAGGCAGACTGGTAAAAGTGCTAGTCATTTAGCTTTACCCAGCCATTATTAGGCCTTTGTGTTTCTTTGCCATACATACTGTTTGTCCTCAGTACTGTCACACGCTCCCTTTAGCCCGCTGCTGACCACAGCGTTTGTCGTTATAGGATGCTGTGCGAGAGGGAGCCCCAGCCAGCTGGAAGAAAAAAGAGAAGCTACCTCAAGTCACTCGCTCCTGGCACAACTACATGTGTAATGTAAGCAGCGAACTCACATCTCTGGATGAGCAAATTCTGTGGCAATGGGGGTCAAAGCTGCAAAAGAACACAATGAACTGCACACTGTCATATGAACCTTACAGTCCATACCATGCTTAAGTATTCTATTGGACAGCCCAGCCTGCAGCCTAAAGTCTAATTTCGTCCTGCTGAGATATGGTGAAGAAACTTTGTCGCAGCTTTGTAAGGGAGAAATACACAAAAAATAAATAAGGAACATTGTTAACCATCATGAAATAAGTATGACATCAGAATAACAGATAAGAAATGTTAAGCAATTTTTTGCTAGTGTGGCGCTAGCCAAAGCCAAAATGTTGAGTATATGTATGAATATATAAAACATATTTATTTAAATGTTATACTTTCACATAGTGTACATTTCTAAAAAAAATACTTTGATAAAATAGAGCTTTGCATAAAACTTTGACTTTCTAGCATTATATCCTATCCATTTATATTTGATGTAGTGAGCTTGTAATAATTAGAATGTCTATATTTGATTGAGAAGTGTTATGTTTTGTTGTACTGTCTGCAGACTGTGATCCAGGACTTCCAGGCCTCTGTGCTGCAGGTTTCAGACTCGCCATATGATGAACAGTAAGAGACTTGCTTCCACTTTAATATTGATCCTTCTATTACCTGAAGGAAAATACTTGCACACGTCACTTGAGCCCCACAGCAGAGCACTGAGCCAGAACTAAGTCATTGTTACCCGCCTCTCTGTCTTCAGGGTTGCAGCCCAGATGCCCACAGTGCACTACGAGCTGCCCAACGGCTACAACTGTGACTTTGGGGCAGAGAGGCTGAAGATCCCTGAGGGGCTGTTTGACCCCTCTAATGCCAAGGTGAGAGCTGCTCAGCATAAAATACTCCACGAGCCAGAATTTTAAATTGTGGAGCAGCAGAGATGTTTTGGCTGCAGCAGTCAAACATCTCAGCACGTTTAAAATCTTTGTCTTCTGTCCCAAGGAGTGATATACTGTATATATGATACAAAATTGGAAATGTATACAATTTTTTGTTTTATTGATCAGTTTTGTAATGTAATGGTTTCTGTGTTGTCTGATCACTGCAGGGCCTGTCTGGGAACACCATGTTAGGAGTTGGCCATGTGGTGACCACCAGTGTGGGAATGTGTGATATCGACATTCGGCCGGTAACTATCACTTTTTTTTAATTATTTTTTTTTTACTTTTTTAAACTTGAGTTGCAGTTAACATGACTGTGTGTTTACTTTAAATCAGTGATTCTCAACCATAAAGCGCCAGCCCAGGGATGGGCCGTGGGCGCCAACTACTGGGTCACGAAAAACTTAAAACTTAACTTAACTAAACTTAACACTTAAAGTGTTAATATTTAAATGGGCCCTGGGCCACTTTGTAATCGGAAAATTGGGCCCCGAGGTCAAAAAGGTTGAGAACCCCTGTTTTAAATGACTTGTGTTGTTTACATTTTTGGCATTTAGTTAATGCCCTCACAGGAATAATCTATGCGTATCCCTCTGATACCCTTAACATTGTTAGACATCATCAATTTGTGATGCATTGAAGGAGTTGCTTTGTGAGTTGTGTTCATTTATGTTTTTGGTGTAATGGCCAGGAAAGCTAATGTCCTGCCTTTCACACAATGACTTTTGACCATCCCTGAGAGCAAAAGGGTTTTTTAATGCTGTAAATTTGTGTGGTGAGACAATCTTTGATAGTGTAGTAAGTTTTTACAGTTCAAAGAAAGTGAGAGTGAAATGTGCAGAGCCTCGTCAAATTACAAAAACAATGGTGTTGTACTTCACACACCACAAACGGTAAATCTGCAAAGATGCAGCTGCGGATGCATTGCATTCTGAGACACTGAGGTTACTGGCACTGGAGAAATAATCTCTGCTTCTTCTATGATGCATTTCTCCCCGTGTGATGAACATCAATGTCTAGAAAGAAGCCAAAACCTGACATTTACTGTTGTTTTAGATAAGGAATAAGAAAAATGCACAGCCAAACAATGAAACTGACCTATAAATGAAAGGTACAGCTCCAGTAGCTCTTAACATGAGAAATTGTTTTAACTTGTTTTAAAGGTTCATGGTTCAAACTCCATTGCTGACCTTTGTTGTGTTTCTCAGGGTCTGTATGGCAGTGTGGTGGTGACCGGAGGAAACACGCTCATTCAGGGCTTCACCGACAGACTCAACAGAGAACTCTCCCAGAAAACCCCTCCTGTGAGTGCTGCTCAATGCCGCTGCTTCTGCCTTTAATTATAATGGATCTTAAACTTTAACTAATTACACACTAAGAACTGCACGCTGAATTTTCCACAATCCAAAAAGGCTGAACTTGTCAACCAAACACACTGACAGATCCAAATGACAGCAGGAGGTTTGGGCAGAGATCAGTACTTACCTGACAAGAGAATTTCATATGATGCCTCAGTTATCTTGCTTAGCGTAGCTTTAACTTAATTAAGCAGAGGAAGATCAAGGAAACAGTTTACTAACCCTACCCTGATCCTGAAAAATATCACTGAACATTATTGTCTGCTGGAGTCTGAACATGTTGTGTGTCCCTGGTCTACAGAGCATGAGGCTGAAGCTGATTGCCAACAACACTACAGTGGAGCGTCGCTTCAGCGCCTGGATAGGAGGGTCCATCCTGGCATCACTAGTAAGGACACACAGCATCCTGCACTATAACAGTACCTCAGTATTTGAAAATGTAGTCAGTTATATTTTTAATTCTTAAGACTTGGAAGATTGATGTTTGGTACAACCAGTTTGGTACTGTTGGCCTCTGAGTAGTTTCTTTGTTTTGGGGCACATTGACTGTAGTTGTAGAATTAAGTGGACTTATTTTTCAAAAACTTAATACATCTATAAGGCTGCTGCCATCTTGTCACAATAAAGGGAAGAGGTTTCTGTATTGGTGTTTCTATAGAAGAAAAAAAAAATCCAAGTTATGCCTTTATGTTCAAATTAATATTTGAACCCTAAATAAGTATGATCTAAGAATAAACTGTCACCCTGGATCAAAACAACATGCGAGCAATACATGTTTTCT
>OMKZ01015636.1:14078-24634 GCA_900302535.1 Neoniphon sammara | reverse complement strand
CACTGGTCTTACTGGAAATGTCAAACAGGTCGAGGGAGTACATTGTCCCTCTGGCTCCGATGACCAGCAGACCAAGGTCCTCTCTGATCAGCATCGAGCTCATGTTGGAACCCGATGCTGAGAACTGCCTCATGTTCATTTCTAAACCAGATAAAAAACAAACGGCAAGAGGTGAAATGTCAGATCTAATCTCACATGTATACATCATGTTATTTATTGCATACTCTTGAATACTCTTGAATTTTTTCCATTTTACAATGTTTTATTTCCACACTGCATAACCTATAGCCTATTTCATATTTTTCATTGTTAGTGGACATAGTTTTCCTTGTCCCAGTATATTTTACTACTGTTACACAATTGGCACTATTTTCACACTTTTCATTCACATATTTCTACTCATTTATGCTGAAACAGTCATGTGATAACTTGTGTATATAATGGCATTCATTTTCTCTATTCCTGATTCTTCTTTTGTCTTTACTGTATCCCTTTCGCCTATTTTCTGCTGCAAAATTCCAATTTTAAAGGTACAGTCTATAAGTTTATATATGCTCCCTTCAAAGTGCCATTGGCATGCCTGCTGAGGAACTGGAGAAGATGCCTTACCATGGAAGGGGACGCTCGTCCGGGGCTGCTGAGTCAAAGCAGAGCCTTGACTCAGCAGGAGCAGAACACAGACGAGGGTAACAAGTAACCTCATCTTGTTCTGAGGTGGAAAAAAAACACACCAGTTAGTATCAAGGCCACAACATTTATCTCAAGACTCATAATTACATTTTCACCATCACATAGACTTTACTTATTTTCATTAATTACATACTGTTCAGTAAAAACCTGAAACAAACGGTTAAAAATGTTGACAGTGCTTCAGTTTCTAGGTCAGTGTCTCGTTTTATCTACCTGTCTGTCTCTGTGTGACTCTCTAAAAGTCTCTCTCTCTATCCGTTTTTGTCTGTTTTAAGTCTCTTCGTCTTCTTCTCCTTTCGTCTCGTTGAATAAGTCGATCGAAATGAGCTCGGCCCTTCCTTCACGCGATTTTTATAAGCTCGTCTGTGACGTAACAAAGGGGGCCTGTAGAATCAATTCGGCTAATGACTCTAGTAGTGACTGGCAAATGACCTAAATGTGATGAAAAAAAATCCTGAGTTGAATTCTCCTACTGTTTTTCACAATAATTTTAGCAAGTCATCCGGCTATAACTGTTTTGTATTCAGATGCTAGCTAACACTTGGATCGGGCGTTGACTTAACCCCACCCCAGTCCTAATTTCCACTTATATAAATAAATACAAGCTAAAGTAAACTACATTGTGCATAATATAGTGTAAATTATTATCAAAAAGAAATAAGTAGCATAATGATCACACTAAAATGAAGATAAGAAAATAGCTAATAAAATATAGCCTAAAGGGCCTCGTTAATTACAGTCAGGAGTCAGGGTGTAAAAACATGCACACAAACTTTGTTTTTACAGCAGTGTGACTAACAAGGTGTATTTACATTATGTAATATAGGGCAAATTATCATAAAAAAATAAGATCAAACTAAAAAAAGGTTACAAAACAGCTAAAAAAAAAAAAAAAAAAAATTAGAGCCTGCACCAGTGGACATTTTCTGGAGATATTTCTTAAAACCAAACTGCCAAACTATAAGGGGCATAATCACTGCACTCAGAGAGCCAAAGTTTCTTCAATGAGGAGTCACTGGCTTTTCTAAAAGTCTCAGGCCTCCATATAGGCTAATATCAGCTCAGATCATAGCCTGTAAAACAAAGTCAACATTACAAATACAAATTAGGATTACAAACATATATGAAGGGGAATTATGCAGATAAAATTTCAAATTCATGTTTAAAAAAGTGCAGTTTCTTGGTTGCTAGGCTGTCTATTTACAATCACTGAGGGCTGTCTTGAAGAGACTAAATTGAGTTTTGAAGCATTCCACCTCATCTGGTGGAGCAAGCTGATGATACAATAAAGAGAGAAAACGGGGGGAAAACAACTTCATGCCAGAAATAAACAGATGCTCAATCTTTTCTCTGCCAGTATCACAAAAATAACACCTATAATCAATAGGCGGGATTTCTCTACTGTATCCTCTACTTTTTTGCTTTTGTGGTTTTGTGATACAATAACCGAAAAGTGGAGTCGTGGTTCTATCCAACTGTAGATTGCAGCAAAGCGCCATTGCAGCTCTAGTGTGCCACCAATAATTCAAAGGAAGAAGAAGAAAGAGGAAGTATTTGCTTCCGGACTAGTTCGCCGCGAAACCGTTGTGATTGGCCAGAAAATTCGTGCGCCTTTTGTCCATTCGCTAAAACAGCCCCTGATGTGATGGCGGCTCAAAGCCTTCACCCAACCATAACCCAACTTTAACAGTGTGGGCGTTTCTGAGCGTTGAGGAACACCCGAGAAACAGCACCGTTGAAGATAAGCAACAATGGCGGAAAAAAGTGTGGACTTAAAGCGTAAAGCAGACGACCATCAGGGTGGAGGTGGAGATGGGGATGAAGAAGATGATGAATGGGTCGGGCCCATGCCGAGCGAAGCTCAACAGACCAAGAAAAGGAAAGGTTGGTTTTGGGGTGCAGTTTGCCAAAATAGTGCCCAGTTGCGACTCCTGCTAAGGCTATAAGAAATCATGCTAACCTGTGGTTGGTTGTTTTTCTCAGTGCTGGAGTACGAGCGTGTCTATCTGGACAACCTCCCATCTGCTGCCATGTATGAACGAAGCTACATGCACAGGGACGTGATCACTCACATAGTTTGTTCCAAGTAAGTGCGGAATCAGGCAGCGTTACCATTGCCTTACACCCCGGGAAACAAGAGCAGTGTATCGCTGCGCAACGACGATTTGTATAAGTTTCAGACAGACATGTGGGAGAGAGGTCCCAAGTGTAAATAAAGCTCCGACCTAAATAGATCCTTTATTTGTAAAACATAGAATGTTCAGATGTTAGAATGTTTAATTTTAATAATATCATTCCTAACCCCATTTATCATGCACAGTTTATGCATAATAAAAGTGTAAAAAATTGAGTCAAGTTGGCCTATGTTTAATTTGTCTTATTGCTTTTTCTGAGTCTGAGTCTGAGTCTGTATTTCCCCTTTTAGGACAGACTTTATAATCACAGCCAGCCAGGATGGACATGTCAAGTTTTGGAAGAAGAAGGAGGAGGAGGGAATAGAGTTTGTTAAACACTTTCGCAGTCATCTTGGTAGGAATTAAATTCATCATTTAAATGGATATTACCTCACAGTGTTGTATATCTATATGTGTTGTATATGGCCTTCTGGCATTCAATATTGATAGCGTTTGTGTGATGCAGTGCACACCCAGGTGTATCTTACATTGTTTAGTGGGATGGATAATGAAAGTATATCCTTATATTTTCTGCAGGTGTGATAGAATGCATTGCGGTCAGTGCTGAAGGGGCCCTTTTCTGTTCTGTTGGTGATGACCAGGCGATGAAAGTATTTGATGTCGTCAACTTTGACATGATCAATATGCTGAAGTTGGGGTAAGCTTAAATGACTCTTGTTGTAGTGTGCAAGCATAACATATTTTGTCACTTTACAAATGTGCAGTGATACCTCCCTACCAGTGTGACATGATATTCTCTGATATGGCCTTTCTCTGTGTAGCTTTCACCCAGGTCAGTGTGAATGGATATACAACCCCGGGGATGCTATTTCCACAGTGGCCTGCTCAGAAAAATCCACAGGGAAGATCTTCGTCTATGATGGACGGGGAAACAACCAGCCCCTCCACACCTTTGACAAGATGCACTCCTCGCCGCTGTCCCAAATCCGTCTGAATCCCAAATTTAAGGTCATCGTATCTGCCGATAAAGCTGGAATGCTGGAATACTGGACTGGCCTCCCAAACGAATTCAGGTTCCCCAAACACGTGGGTTGGGAATACAAAACAGACACAGACTTGTATGAATTTGCAAAAAACAAAACCTACCCCACCAGCCTCGCGTTTTCTTTCGATGGAAAGAAAATGGCCACTATTGCCTCTGATCGGAAAGTCAGGATCTTCCGCTTCCTGACAGGGAAGCTGATGAGGGTGTTTGATGAATCTTTAACAGTAAGTTTTAGCAAGTTTTTTTTTTTTGCCTGAATCACTGATGTTGCCAAGCAGAGGGCTTATGCTTTGACTATGCTTCAAACCTGCTTGTTATGTGTAAGATGTTCACAGAGCTGCAGCAGATGAGGCAGCAGCTGCCTGACATGGAGTTTGGGAGGCGAATGGCTGTTGAAAGGGAACTGGAGAAGGTGGATGGAATCCGTCTGACTAACATCATCTTTGATGAGACGGGCCACTTTGTCCTCTACGGGACCATGCTGGGCATCAAGGTCATCAACGTGGAAACCAACAGGTGCATTTTCAATGGATGTGGTCGCATGAAGGTTACTAGGCTTGTCATGAATTTCAAATCCATGATGATTATCCCCAAAAAACATTCTATATTGTAATTCCTCTGTCCCCTAATTTATTCATGCTCACAACGTATACAGTTCCTGGACTGCACAATCCAATTAAAGTTCCTGTATGCTGAAGCTATAATGGAATCAGAGTGCTGATCTGAGATCAGTTTGCCTCATTAATTTATATGACTGTACCACTGATTCCAAATCAGATCACATCTGTTCTTAGAAACTTTATGCACAAATACCTAGTTCTCATCATGAGACACTTAGCCAGCACATTCCTTAATATGTCAGGATAGTATCTTGCTCTTTACTGCCATGATTCGTACAAACTCTTAATGAGACCCTAAATTCTATGATCCATGCATTTCTTTACATCCGACTTCCTTGGATGTCTAATTAGATAAAAGCATTGAGTACTTAGTTGTTGAGATTGAAAATCAGAGGCCCTTTGTCCTGATCTGCTTCCTCAGATGTGTGCGTATCCTCGGAAAGCTGGAGAACATTCGAGTGGTCCAGCTGAGCCTCTTCCAGGGGATCGCAAAGGCCACGCAGGTGGCACCCACTATTGAGATGAAGGCATCGGACAACCCTGCCCTGCAGAACTCAGAGCCCGATCCCACCATATTTTGCACTGCATTCAAGAAGAATCGCTTCTACATGGTGAGACGGCTAGAGACGTTCAATCCGAAATGACCCAGCTACATATTCTCGTGTTATTACACGTCTGAAGGCATCTTCTTATTTCAGTTTTCAAAGAGGGAGCCGGAGGACACCAAGAGCGCAGACTCGGACAGAGACATCTTTAATGAGAAGCCCTCAAAGGAAGAGGTGATGGCTGCCACGCAGGCCGAGGGACCCAAGAGAGTGTCTGACAGTGCCATCATCCACACCACCATGGGGGACATCCACATCAAGCTCTTCCCTGTTGAGTAGGTGTCCAGCATCACAGCATTGTTTATAATTCCCCACTGAGTTATTATTAATATCCACCCATAATGACTCTATGCTTTGGAGTGATAACTCCTTGACATCTCAGTATATTTATTGTTCTTCTGTTTCTCATGTTACTCAGATGCCCCAAAACTGTGGAGAACTTCTGTGTTCACAGCAGAAATGGTTACTATAATGGCCACATATTCCACAGAGTGATTAAGGTAAATTTCATGTATCTGCTTTGTGTCACACTGCACAACACTGTAGACTAGGGCTGGGCAGTATATCACTATTATATTAATATCATGATACAAGACTAAGTATCGTCTGGGGATTTTGGATTGTAATATCGTGATATGATGTGTTGTTTTTTTCCTGGTTTCAAAGGCTGCTTTACAGTGAAGGGATGTAACTTTCTTAACTTATTAGACTGTTATAGCTGTTGTATTATTTGCTTCTATCTGCTTGGTCATCATATCCACATTATCAATGATTGTTTATCAAAAATCTCACTGCGTAAATATCTTATGAAAGCACCAACAAGTCATCCCTACAGTATTGTCACAGTATCGATATTGAGGAATTCAGTCAAAGATATCATATTTGATTTTGTCCATTTCGCCCAGCCCTACCATAGACCTTTATCAGTACCTCAGACGTTAGTGAGGCACAGTTTCTTCAGTTTAAAAGTAATCCTAACTAGACGCTGTGTATTTAAGCCCCGTCTGAGCCCATTTGTCTGTCGTGTTTGTGTAAAGGGTTTCATGATCCAGACGGGAGACCCCACAGGCACGGGCATGGGAGGAGAGAGCATCTGGGGGGGGGAGTTTGAGGATGAGTTCCACGCCACACTGAGACATGACCGCCCATACACACTGAGTATGGCCAACGGAGGTCCGGGCACCAACGGGTCACAGTTTTTCATCACTGTCGTCCCCACTGTAAGTTGCATAATGGCAAACACAGCCTGAACCCTTTTTATTCATTTAATTAATTCTGTGTTTACTTCTCTGTATCAACATGTGCTATTCTACTTTTCAGCCTTGGCTTGATAACAAGCACACTGTGTTTGGGAGGACTGCAAAAGGCATGGAGGTCGTGCAGAGGATCTCCAGCGTCAAAGTGAACCCCAAGACGGACAAACCGTATGAAGATGTCAGCATCATCAACATAACCATCAAGTGACCCTACTTGGCCGTTATGTCCTGTACAGTGACCTTTTTCTACCAAACAATTAATAAATAGTGCTTGCTTAAGTCTGATCATGGTGTGTGTAAATGCCCGCACCTCAGAATGAGCTGTAACTTCTTCTAATTTCTTATAAGACAAATACAAGCTATCCCCATACTTGAAAGGTTTCAATGTGCTTATGTTAAAACATCAAGCAAGATTAAACTGAACTAATACTGAGCACCATCCTCAGTTGCACTCTAAAAACAATATAAGCCAATATAAGCAATATAGCCCGATTGTAAGTGTTAAATTCAGTGTGAAGAGCCATTGAAACATTTAAATATTCCTAAAAGATAAAGCAGCAGATGTTAGTGCCATAAAGAAATAGCTCCTAACCAGTCACATAAGGTCAATTTATTTTTATTTTACAGCATCACATTAATTATGAATAATTTACAAAAGCCATTATCAAGTCCACTGGTAACAAAGGTTTTGATGTGCACTGTGCTTCTACATGTTTCAAAAACAAATAGACAATTTTCACAAATTGAGAAATCCTCTACAGTATGGAAAGGCTTTTTTCACACATGCTTTTTTCTTCTCATAGATACAAGTAGTAAACATTACATACAGTGAGAAAAAAATAATTCAAAAACCAAATGATGGCTCCTCAATAACAGAAGACGGGTGTCTGTATTAGGTTAATGCTTGACCAGAATTCACATCTACACTGATACTGAAGCCTGTTATTTAAAATGTGTTATGTCATAAGCACTCCAGACAGATCAAACAGGACTCATGAGATAGATGTTTGTTCACAAGACATTTTTTTTTTGCAGTGAGGTTAATACTTTGAGTCTACTAAGAAACAGCAGATAATCATGTGCTTCCAAATGAAATTAGATGTACTGAGGCAGCAGACAAGTGCATTCAACAAATTCTGCGTGCAACACACTCCACAAAACGGAGGCAGATTTGGCGCAAATAAAACTCTTCAATTCTCATTTCAAAGTCCCCCTTTCCGCTCATAAATAAGTTCAGTAAATTTTGTTCTGTAACAGAAACACTACATTCAAACCAAAACAATGTACATAGATCAACCAAAAACCTGCACGCCATATCAAGACCAGCTGTGGCATTAAATAGGCTCATACACTCAAAAATGTAGTACACAAAACTGAATGATGCCAAGTTTTCCCCATAAAACACCAATTCCTATTGCTTACATAAGACATCAAGGCAGAGTGAGGAAACAGCCAAAATCAGGATATTTCATCATTAGTCTTAAAACCATTGAACAGGTATTGATCAGGCCGACTGGAAGCAAGCCCTCTGGCGTCTTTTACGCCTTAGTGAATATGCTGATACTATACATGTCCATTTCACTTACCTGCAAATACACTGGATGTCACCGGAGGTCACCTGTAATCAGGCATTTTGTAACTACCCCTTAGGAATACTGATGCGTTGTGCTGTCCAAGTCTACTTAAGAATATAAAAGGTACATAAATTATGCTATTTTTTAAAATACAGAGTAGTCTGCATTTATAATCCCTCTGTAGTTAGATCACGGTCACATATGGTTGTTATGATGAGTAACTTATGGGATACAAAACAGGTACAATTCACTTTGTGAGGGCACAAGGAACATTTCTAGCATCTTACTGGATTTCGGTCACCTAGCTAAAGATGCCAGATGCACACAGCTCATCTCCTAAAAGGTTAGTCAAAGAAAAAAGTAAGCAAAGTGTTAGATCATGTAATAAGCTGCCTCATAAACTTAGCATTGTGGGTTGGGAGCATGTAGTCTTAATAAGGTTAGTAAGTTTCCAAGAATCCTTCATGTTTTTTAGGGTCACAGAGTTGAGTTCTTGTGGGTTAGGATCCATGTGATGATGGATGGTGACAGGACGGGTGAGTGTGGTATGAGATTTTGCTAGGACAGCCTGTCCGTTTGTTATCTAGTGCCGTTCCGTGCTCTCATTTCTCATATTCAATGTAGCTTGATAAAGCATGTGTTACATTTTTTTTTACCCACCACGTTCATCACACTGGTGAAGGTACAAGGAGAGATAAGGAGAGAGGGCCTTGATGACAGGCTTAAAGCCAACAGTCTGGATACCTGCTCATCTGTAAGTTAAGGGCTGAATGTGGTGAGAAAACCGGTGGGTGGGGGGGTGGTGGGGGTCTCAGATTTGAGGCGTGGTAACTTAAGTCATCAGGGAAGATGTAAGACCAAAAAAGGTGATGATGTACAGGGAGGTGACTTTTAGGCTACGTCAAGGACGCCCGCGGCCACCAGCTGTCTTGAGAGCCAATCCAGCCCCTCGTGGAGGCCCATTCCACTGCGGGCATCGCAGCCCTGAATGTGCCAGCTCCTCCCACAGCAAAGCTTGTGTAGGCTCAGCAGCTCCGTCATCTCCTCCACAGACACAGCCCCGGGGACGTCCTGCAGAACAAACAAGATGTGGCTTTTAATATGATCTCTTTACTGTTGCCCAATGCTGAGGCCATCCAAAGTCGTGTATTACAAATATTTACCCTGGGATAGTGTATGTCTTTGTTTTTCTGCTATGTATCTCTGCAGTACCTGTTTGTTTGCGAAGATGAGCAATAAGGCATCTCTCAGCTCCTTCTCGGTCAGCAGCTTGGCCAGCTCACTGTGAGCCTCCATCAGCCGGTCCCTGTGGCAGCTGTCAATCACGAACACCACCGCTGCATGCACACAAGAGAGGGGGAAGAGGTACAACTTAAACCTGTGAGCAATTTTTCATAGACACAACTAGACACCACTCAGTGGTGCTGCAAAAGTCATATTAATATATTCAGTTGAAGTGAAACAGAAAACTCAGGCCTACATAGGAGAATTCAAAAAGAAATCAACAAAACTATTATTTTTAGATATAATCGCACATTTTTCATTTGAATTTATGATATGAATGAACTTCCTCAGAACAAACTATACATTCTTTGGACTTATTTTTAAGACTACTAAATGTTATTGTTTTCTTGCTAAAATGGTGATTCTGTATGTATTTCTAGCAAACCTGACATTCAGTTAACTTCTGTGAATCTCATTGGGATTTTGGAGTCAAAGTACACAGATCAATACCTTTAATGGGTTTCAAATAAACATAAATCAGCACCCTACCAATATTATCCGGGCAGATACAGATGGTGCATTTTCAGTGAGTCACTAATATCGTATAGAGATGTTTGCCAACAGAAACTCAACTTTAAGTGCATCACATGTACAGTATTTACACATAACAGCTGAAGGAGAGCAGCGATTTGTATTTAGTTTGAAGCACAGAAACTGAGTTGTATAATCTGCACCCCTGTTTCCCTCCAGAAACACAGGTGAGCCTTTCAGAGAGGCAGACAGTATCCACGTATACAGTGACAGGCCTAATATCAGGTGATTTTAATCATTTGTAAAGAAAACAAGCAACACTGGTCATTACGTGTGAAGCAGAATATTACAGTGATAGGCTGATAAATTGCCTATATAGCAGTGTTTCTCAAACTATGGGTCGTTTATTTTTGTTTTTAAGTTTACTTCATACTAATGTAGTCTTTTAAATTATTCTTTTTTTTTTGCATTTACCAATTTTCACAAATCACAAAGATTTGACTTTTTATGTAAATAATAAGACTTTCGTAAGTATCGGTATCAGGATACTGGCCTTGGTATTACTTGGTGTCAGATCAAAATGAAAATCTGTGGTATCGCCCACCCTTTGTGCAGTGGAAAAGCCCCAGAAAACTTTGACATCATGGTAAGATGCAGTTGAGCTTGCACAAAGAATTCAGAGATTCACACTATAAATCCTGCACAGTATATTGAATATATTAGTGTACAACAAAGACAATATATAAACTTAAAATTATTCATACTCATAATGGTGTGTTTTGCCGTCATTTAGTTTCTGTTGTTTGATCTGATTAAATACTGGCTTATTTGGATGTGTTGGTTTTTTTTTTGCTTTTTTTTTTTTTTTTTTTTGCC
>OMKZ01015636.1:0-14058 GCA_900302535.1 Neoniphon sammara | reverse complement strand
TTTTTTTTTTTTTTTTTTTTTTTTTTTGGTATGCACACAAGTCCTTGTCTCTTTCCTTGTTTTATTATGTAAATTGTAAGTAAGCACATACCTTGTGTGTTCAGGTAGTAGTGTTTCCAGAGGGGTCTGAGCTTATGTTTTCCACCCACATCCCAAATGGTGAATTTCAAGTTCTTGTATTCAACTGTTTCCACATTGAAACCTTGGAAAAAAAGAACACTGTGTTAAAAAACACCCTCAAGTAAAGAACAAGGCTACATACATTTGTATGCTTGTGACTGACAATCCAGTGGTATTATTGAATTGATACATGAATGGCTATTGAGAAAGTACTTACCAATGGTTGGGATGGGCTGCATGAACTCATCTTGTTTCAGCTTGAAAAGGATGGTGGTTTTTCCGGCTCCATCCAGTCCTAGAGTTACTACGCGGATCTCCATCTTTGGACCAATGTGGACCCGGTTGTCCTGCAGAGCATAACAAATTTTGATTGGAGCGCTACATACTGGAGTGAACTCAAGCTCTTCACATTTGAGTGAGAAATTCCTCCTTGGCCCATCAATGCAAATTTCTAGGCAGCGCTACGGTGGAGTGGGGCGTGGGCAGGGACAGTGTGTACCTTAGTGAAGGTCACAGGGATGCCAGCATCCAGCTGAATGTGATCTGCCAGCTCAGTGAACTGGTGCTGCTGCTTCTGAAGAGTCTCCAGCAGACAGTTTATTTCCTGCTTTGCCAGCACAACTCTGCAGTCATCCTACAACAGGGGGGAAGACAGAAGGAGGCATAACCTTGCGCTGCATGTTTATTATTTAGGTTTAACGGTCATTGCTCGGTAAAATGAACTATCCCGGTTCAAACAAGGATTCATTGCCATAACTTGCAAAAATACTACAACTTTTAAGTAGAAATAGTTATTTATTGGCCATTTGTATTAATGGTTGGAATTATTAGTCACAAGGCTTGCACTGACACAAAAGCCCCCAATAAAAGACAAATAAAGAGACAATACAGTAATAGACCATTGATAGTGACATGTTAAGTGCAGTATTACAACTAGTATGATGCACAAGATGTAAGATTTAACACAACACCATCAGTCACTCTGCTTCACATGCATACAGCACAGGAATAACCAATGTTAGAAGCACAGGAGATGCACGTTAAAGCACTAAGCACTGGAGGATGACAAAAGCTATTCAGATATTGTAAACTGTAATAGCCTGTCAGTGCTGTAGGGAAATTTATTTCATATTAATAATTTCTGATAGGAACAGTGTGAATAAATTAAGGTCTCATGGACTTGAAGCGCTTTTCCAATTATGAAAATGCCCAAATAAAAATTACACATCTCCTGTCATTTCAGGTGTTTGCAAAGCTTGAAAAACAGAAGGCAGAACTGACGTGCCGGTGTCGGTTTCGCCTGGCGCAGTGAGAACTATCGTCGACACGTCTCCTACCTGTTGCAGTGTTTTCTCACAGTGTAGGCAGGCGGTGGAGACCTGAGACAGCAGGATGGTCATGTCCTCCTGCTGCTGCCTCAGCCAGATCAGCCTCTCCCTGACGTGAGCGTCCACCACACTCAGGGCCATCTCCTCCTGTCGGCACAGGGTCTCGTGGAGGTCGGCGAAATAGGCCCGGACACAGGAGCGCGCGCTCTCTGCTGTGCCAGGAACCTGGAGAACACAGAGAGGCGGGTATGACAGAGGACAAGCACAACCTTGTTTTCAAACTTCGGACAAATCATGCATCAGATAATGTTAGAGGAAAATAATAGCCAGTTCCTTTGTGATTTTCTCTCACTGTCTGGATGAGTTTCAGATCTTACATGTTCAGTGTGTGCCATGCCAACTCCGTCCTCCACAATCTGCTCTCCTCCCTCTATCTGCTGGACGATTCCCACCAGCTTCCTTGAGTACTCAGACACCTCCTCTGTAAAGGTGCGGATGCAGTGGGCCATATCCAAAATGGATGCGCGGATCTGATTGGCTTCAGTTTCAAGAACCGCGTGCTGAAAAGGTGGAATAGTCAGAGGTGGAGGGGTTGGGCTTTTATCATCTCTCTGACTTGTCTGGAAGAGGATTTCTGACATGAAATTAGGTCCTATTGCTGGCCTTACCTTATGTCCCTGGTGCTTGCCGTACTCCTTACACACACAGCACATGAGAGGCCCAGACTGACAGGCTTCCTCCAGACAGACAAACTCGATGGCGTGAACCTGATGCTGCGGGCACAGAGTCTTCTCGTGAGGCTTGTCGGCCAGCGGCACACGACGATGTTTAGCCAGTGTGCGGGTGGAGTGAGTGAGCTGGGAGCACTCGGCACACAGGTGGGTGGCGCACACAGTGCAATACATGGAGGCTGTGTGGCTCTCATCCTCATCGCAGCGAATTATACACTAGGGAAAAAGTAGATATTTCTGAGAATGGAGGGTGCAGTTCATGTGAAGGTGATAAATGAGTTGTCAGAGTCTGGGCAAAATAAGAGAGTCACGAGTCTTACTTCTCCCATGCCTTTCAGGGCGTCCTCTGCCATCCCTGACTGGTTCGTAGCGCCATTCTGGAGTCGCTCCAGGAGTTCAAGCAGAGCAAAATTCTTCTTCAGTCCCCAAACACCAGAGTCCCCTGAACAAATGAGAAACGAGACTAAGAGTCCTGCCAGTGGTTTGTATAAGAGACCAAAGTGGTTGTTTGGGCTGTCAGAGCAAATGAGTGAGTTAGTGACATGGCCCTGTTTAGTTAGATGCATGTGTTGTTGAAAACAGGACTAAATACTAAGTTTAGAGAGTAGGAAGATGTTTACACCAAACCTAATTGTCCTTCCTTCTTCTAAATTCCTCCCAGGACAACAATAATATGCAATTACCACGCTCGCCTTACTTCTCAGTGAACATATGATATGACATAGAGAAGCGATGGCATAACTTCACTCTACCCTACTTAACTCTGCAACACTTAAGTAAAGCAATCTTGTTTTTAAACCCTCCCTTGCTTGTCCTGCCGGGGCTTGTTGCCGCCACATAATTCTAGGCTGCTGTGGCTCTTCAGAAAGGTACATGGTTAGCAAATATATTCTATGAACTAAATACAGGCTCAGCAGATGAAAGAGGTTTTTTAACTCAATGATCACAATGCTTACAAGCATACTAATAAACTAAAAAATGGGGATCTGATTACTGGCCTGCTGCATGTAAGCTGGAGTTTTGAGTTTTTTCTTTTTTCGGGGGGGTTTTTGAGCTGTGTATTCATGTAAACATTCACACTCATTTTTTTTTTCTTTCACCAACAGCTTGATCTGGAGAGCATATTTTCAGTAGAAGCAGTGCTACTGAATGACAACAGAAATATACTACTACAATAATACATTATATTAGGAATATAATAGGAATACAATAGTAATATTACAAGGAGTACTAGAGGCAGAAACCTGCAATATGACTCTGTTTTTATATGCCTAGGTTGCAATTTGCTGAAAAATACTAGTTAAATAATAACTCCACAAAGACCGTCATGATCGATCCAAACAGGTTGTCAGACTATTTTTAATTAATTCTAGCTTCAAAAGGTAGCCTAATTAAGTACTGTACATCTTCTACAATTAACAATGAGACTCAAATATGTGTGTAAACAGGATGTGTGTAAAACACTGCAGTTATCGATTTTGTACCAGCTTTAGCATTTCTTTTCATATGAAGTGCTTCTCTCAGATGACTTGACTAACATTGTCTGCCTTCAAGTGCTCCCAGTAAGCTCATATGTCTGAATAAAGAAATCTGTTAAAAAAAAAAAAAAAAAAGTTCAACCTCCCACAAAAAGTGGGAAGTTGTTTTTGTTTTTCAATATCAGTACAACTTTGTACTGCCGCAACTAAGGTCAAATTTTGCACATTATGCGACTGATATTCAATTTATTTAAAACAAAAATTCATGACGACCCAAAAGTTAAACCATGAGTGAAAATATAATATAAAAAACAAGATCTTTATTATTTCACAGAAAACCAAACACTACCAGTTGTTGATGAGGCTTCCATGCTCTCTGTTCCCTAGGCATCACTTCTGAACAATTCTGCTAGTTCTGCCAATTTTCAATCAACAGAAGATCCAGATTTTCCCAGTTCATATTCACCACTTTGCTGCACTGTTCATGTGCACTCAGCTCATCGTCACATGTCTCACAGCACTTGAAAGAACTGTTACTGGCTGTTCTCAATGATGCATTCTGTAAATGGAAATTACTTGAGAATTGTAGAAAACAATTATGCCACAACATCCTTGATCTCCTAAACTGTACTTAGTGACAACATAAAATCATGTTGCCCATGGACAGATTAAGGTTTGCACTCTAAGACATAATATAAGCATTCTGATGTAGCCTTCTTTGTGTGTTTCTAATCATAATCTTGCTGCATGAGCGACCTGCACTTCATCTTCATCTCATGGACAGAAGACCTGACGTTTTCTTTTACAATTACCTGACGCAAAACAGAATTTATAGCTCCTTCAGCGATGGAAAGTAATCCAGATCCTGTAGTGCAGCAAAACTTCCCTAAGCCGTGATGGTAGCACCACGTTTGGCCACTGATACAAGCTTCTCGATATGGAGTGCAGTGTTTGACTTTCATCAGACATAATGCTGGCCAGGAAGTTAAATTATTTACTCATTCATCTATCAAACATTGTTTCGAGACTCATGGCCTTATTATTATTAGTCTTCGGGAATTTATTTTCATGATGGCATAATTCACTGCTAGAAATTTGTATCACTGTAATGCTAAGAGCTTGTCCAAATCAGGCCTGGTTGTTTACTGCAGCATTACATCAACAAGACCAAATGATCACTTTCACTACATTGAGTTTGACTACCTTTACTTTGCATCATGCAAATGATACAAGCGCACATCACATGTTTCATTTGTTTTTCCTAACACTTCCTTGATAACCAACAATATGGAGACAAAAAAAAACATGACCAACCAAATGTAATGTGGAAAATGTGCAATAATGCAAAAAATCAGACAGTGGTACTACTGTATATCCTCTTTTTATCAGGCTGCCCCTCACTGTGAACAAAGACACTCACCCAGCTCAGTGACCTGCCTGTCAAAGGGGCAGCGGACCGCTCTGCCATGGAGGGGCAGCCGGGTAAGACAATCATGGCACACAGTGTGACCACAGAGCAAGAGACGAGGGACCTTGTCCCCTTGGAGAGAGAAGACATCCTCACACACACCACACTCAAGCACCTGTGAACGAATGCACAAATTTCACTTGATTAGTGTTTAGTGCCAAACAGTAACCCTTATCTGTCAGTCACTGCTGCTGGATTAACAGATCAGACTAATCTTAACAGGAGTAGTAACCAAGGCATAGTCAACAGCTGCCATCTATTGCACAATTTTTGTGTAAATGCCAAGGGATTTTCTACGTGGGACTACAGTCACAATCAGAGACAGGAGAGTCAAGTCTAAAGCCAGCATCGTGGATGATGGATTTGTAAAATGTCAACATCTATGATGAGCATCAGTTAGCCGAGAGATTTCACTAGTTTTCAGGAAATTCAGACGGTTCAAAGACATTTGCAGCTAGCCTCACTTATAATTTCTCAGCTGTTTCACCGTCCTTGGTTGCTGCTCCTGGTCTTGGTATGGGACAGCAAACGAACGTCTACTGTGCACTGTACAAGACGAGTTATTTTAAACCGCATATACAAGCAATACCAACGTTTACAATTTTCATGTCAACTTGCTTTCACGACTGGACTAACCCACAGGAGCTGCAGTGCACCTCTCTAAGCTGGCACATCAACAACAGCTAGTATAAACGCCTACTAGCGATGGTTAACTAACACTGTTAGCATGTTGCAGGCAGAGAGGGACACAGGCCGAGCGAGTACCGGCCGGAATTATGCAAAATTTTAGCCAACTTGACTTTATAACAACTGCGTGGTTTTGTCGTATCAATTCGTGTGGCACAACTTTCAGAAGTCGCGTTTTTCAATTGCAGCCAGAACGGGTATGTTTGGCACTCGCTGACGCCAACGCAGCAGCATTCAGCCAAAGTCAGAAGCCACGAAAGCAAACCTGCCTTTGACCGCTCATACACACTAAGGAAGCATTAAAATTATCCCAAGCGCTAACACATATATTTAAGTGATAGCATCTCAACCTTGACTGTGCTTCCAGTTGCCCCCCTCCCGTGTCGGCCACAGGGCTCCATCGTCGCTACGGCGCCCTGCTTGTTTATTCCTGCTGCAGCAGCGGCCATTCTCCGACTACAGCAGAGAGGAACAAGACAGGGTGAGAGCTAAATCGCACGTACTTCCGTCTTAGCTTAAACACTTTTACGCAGACAAGCTCCCCTCATTATTTACCAAGAGGTGAACCTGTGTCTTTTTTTTTCTTTTCTTTTAAGATTGGCACATTTAATTTCGTCAGTGTGTCCAGGCTAATATTTTTCCTTGCTAAGATACCGGTAGAAGAAAAAAAGCTTAACAGAAGCGTTTTTGTCGAAGTTTGCGAAAAACACAGTTTTGATTGCTGCCCTGTTACGCATGCGCAACGCCGACGCTGTTTAAAAGCCAGGCAAAATAATTTAGTAGTGGTAGCACTATCAGATGCTATAAATCTAAACTTTGACGATTGGCTCTCATCTCGTTTGAACAAGCCAAATGCGTATAGTGTAACGTTAGTGCGAGATCCTCACACGTTTCTATGTCCAAAAAATACTCGATTTTCTCACCTTTTTTAAAATCATGTAATCATCAGCCTATCTCTAACTACCACATGTTTTATATTTTGTTTTTTATCTTTTATCTTCCTTAGACCTAAGGCTGATTAAATTAATCTCAGACCTGCTGCCTAGGAATTAATAGGTATAGCCTAAGATAACTATTTCTATTCCTTTTGGCATAGTGAAATTACAATCAGCAAAGTAACAGATCAGCAGGGAAATCTAATCCCTGTAAAACGCATCAACTAAAGTCTACTCAGTGTACTAGCCTACTAGACTCTTGAACGGTACGTAGATGTACTGAACTGGATAAATCCAAACTATATGGGTATCATTTTCGAATAGAAAACAATATATTTGAATACACCACTTACAGTTACACTTACATATATTTGTATACACAATATATTTGAATAAATTGGCACCGAAGTAGCTGTTAATATTGAAATATTAACAGCTACTGTTTTTTTTTTTTTCCAGCTGTGCATAACTTAAATGCTTGTAAATCTGTATGCCTTAAGGTTTTTCCCTCTGATGACTTTTATATGGCAAGTGACAGGAGCAAAAGCACTGGAAGAGAGAGATTCCACATCTCAGAGTGATGACAATTTATGACTTTTCCTGTCTGGTGCCATCTGCTTTTGTTGAAGTGTTTTGGAACCCACTGCTAACACTATGTAGAATTCAAAACATCTTGATTTATCTACAGTAAACACATTTTGAACTGAACAGCCTTGCCAGAAGCAGTGAAACAATGCTGTCTTGCCACAAAGAATGAAATTTCCCACACTGCTCATCACAGTATAATAAAGCTTGATGAACATAGGTGACTGTCTGATCTCATCTTCCTGTACCTTACAGCTGCATCCTCACCAACATACTGGCACACAGTTCCTCCACCCTTTCGAGCACTTCCTCCTGGATCAGTCTGTGTCTGGCTTTGTAGGGCCATGTGGTAGCAGGTTGTTGGAAGCCTAATAAATTCTGCCTATCCAGATGCTACAGGCCCCTTCAGCACATGCAGTGACACAGCCTTGGCTCAGCCTGCTCAAAGGCATTCTGCACTCTCCGCTTTATCCAAGATCACATCTATGCAATCAAGAGTGACCTTGTCCTTGGATTCACAATACTGTGGCACTTCTCTTGCACAGGTGACCATAAACTCCCCAATCTGTCTGCAGTGCACTGGGACTGTGCAGGCTGCACAGTTAACACAGCCACCTGTGGAAATAGTGTCTGATCCTTCTCTCAAAGCCTTCAACAGAAGGGAATCAAATTGCACTATAATTTCATACTCTTGTGTAAGCTTGATATGCCACATTAAATGAAAACAGAAAGGGCTTTTTTGCAACAAATGTTAAAAAGTCCTGATTCCCATTCCTTTCTTAATGCATTTAAACATTTGAACATATAAATAAAAACATTGTATGCAACAGGACAAAGTAACCTACTGTGTAAGACAATGTGGAGGGACTTCCGGATCTTACAAGGAATAAAGGTATAAAAAAAATTATGCAGGGCTATCAGGTGATGGATGTAACATGGCTTGTGGCAGTCATGTTGGAGGTCCACAGCTCTTGGAAAATACTCATTCTGCTGCTCCTGCCTGCTTGGTTGTTTCTTCCTTTGGTACAATTACTGTCCCAATAATTGTAGGCTACCAAAGGAAGAAACAAAGCAAATGAAGCACTATATAAAGAAAATAATGTTAAATGACTGTGCTTGACCATGTTTTTTCTTTCTTCTTGTAAATTAATATATCACACGATAAATCACACACAATGAGACCCTTGTCGGCCTACCTACAGAACATGAATGGATTTCAGCCATTACCTGTAATTAATAATTAATAACAATAATAATCATGTTGATAAATGTTTTTGTTTGTGTTTTCCTATTGTGGATTTCCAATCCAGTGAAGTTTATGCTTGTTTTTGAAAATATACTCCGAGGAATGTTAATTCCCAATCAAAGTCTTTATAGGGAAAGCATAATAATCTGTTGGTCTCCGACCGACACGCACCTGCCACGTCTCAACCATAGACTGTATATAATTAAATTAAACTAATTTAGATACAGTCTATGGTCTCAACGCCACCCAAACGCTCTGTCTCATGGCGATGACGTCTTCTTTGTGCGTCAGCGCGGTTTTGTTGTTAACGAGCTTTCCGAGCCCAGCCAAGGGCTCCTCTGTTTAACGGTTGTTTTTCCGTGTAGCAGCAAAAACAGTAGCTTGGTATGTTATCGATTTTGGGTTGATGTGGTTCATGTGGAAACAAATGCCATGGGAAGCGTGTGGAATGGAAATAAGTCATCTAACGTTAGCTAGTTTTTGTCAAGATGAGAAGCTCTCTAGGAAGCCACATAGCCGTATTTGCATGGATGATGGATTGTTTTGTTTTTGTTTTGTTTATCACTCGAAACACGTTAGCTTATTCTCTTTCCTCCACGTCCATTTTCAGGTACCGATATGGCTCAACAGTCTCAACAAACCTGTCCGCTGCCCACCGCCCCCGACTCCCCTGCTCTGGTCGTAACCAGCAACGTGCAGAAATATGCAATGAAGAAGAAGAAGATCCTCAATGCCGAAGAAAGTGAGCTGTTTGAACTAACTCAGGCAGCAGGCATCACCATAGATCAGGAGGTCTTCAAGTAAGTGTAGATATGACCGATGAAAGCGTGTGGCTGTATTATACCTGAAACGAAGAGATACAGATTGCACACTATTCTGCTCCTGTTCACGCAGGATCATAGTGGACCTGCTGAAGATGAACGTGGCTCCTCAAGCAGTCTTCCAGACTCTTAAGGCCATGTGTGCAGGCCAGAGGATAGCTGATAGCTGTGCTGGAGAGTCTTCAACTGCTTCCCACACTGCCAGTACCACCACAGCACCCACAGAGCACAGAGGTTAGTATCTGAACATGCCAGGGACTCTGACTGCAGACTCTCATTATCAGCTTTATTATCAGTGCTAGTGTCCAGACCACAGCTGGTACCCAGAAGCCGAATGACAAGCCTGGTTTCAACCTGAAGTTGAGTTTTGTGTTCAACAACAAATGACCACTTCAGATACTCCACTTGTGTCTTTTTCCACTGAGAGGTATAAAGACTCAAGATTTTATATTAGTGGACAGTTTTAATGGACAGGAAAATTAAATGAAGAAAAGTACAAGAATGCATGCGCATCCAAAAATAACACTACATTAGATCAACAATAAGAGTACACACACCTATCATCTATCTTCTATCTATCTATCTATCTATCTATCTGTCTGCCTGTTTATTAGCCTAAACCTTTTGAATGTGCGCCTTTCTGTAGACATGATGTCTAGAGAAGAGCATACAAAACAATGTGAAAATAGAGCTAATAGAGCTATGAATCAGTCATTATTCGTTAATCCATAAATATGCATAAATACCTCTCTGTTGGTCGTCCCCAAAGTACTAAAAATGTTTGTTAGTGTCTGTGTGCAGACGGTTAAAAGGAAAACAACGACAAACAAACTAGCAGGTGCACTCGGACAGTGCAACACCTATACAAGCTGTATACAAGTATACAAGCTGAAACTTTGATCTTAATCTGTGACCTTTACCTTTGACTGATCCTCCTCAAAATCAGATCAGTTCTTCCTTTCCTGACCCTTAACACTTCCACTGAGTTGGGTACAAATCGGATCAAAACGGTTTGAGTTATGCTGTACACACAAACACATGGACAGGACAGAGCACACAAAAAAAAGATGTTTACCAATGGTCCTTTGGGTCCAAAGAGCTAAATCCCCTCTATATTTGTGCTGGAGAGACTGTCATGCTTTGTAGTTCCAGTGTGAATGATTCTCTCTGCAATATGTAAAGAGTAAAAAGTGTAAAGAGCTCAGTGTAATGCGATCTGCTCTCAGTTGCTCTCAGCATATTTTAGACAAGGTCGCCGTTTTCAGAATTGTATAAGGGTTGAAATGTCTTTTTGACGGAATGTGCATTTCAGCCTCTTGCAGCCATTCTTCCTATTCTCCTTGCTTCACTATTTCCCTTTCAGGCATGTGGAATAATCACAGCCCTCACTAATGTTTACATTAAGAGTCACTGTCCTGCACCTAACCCCACTCACTAACTCTTCAGCTCACCCAGTAGTGAAGTTTCCCACTAAACTGGAGAGGAACTGAAGACAAATAGTATAGCTTGGCGATATATGCCAGCAGCAGGTGATCTTCACTCTCTGCATGTCACAATACTCTCTAATTCCTTTTTTTTTTTTTTTTAACCCCCCCTGAATTGTATTTTTGTGTTTGTTTCCTGAAGAAGAGGATACTTTGGTCTCTAGCAAGAGCCCTAAGCCTCCTGCAGCTCCCCCTTCAGCGTCTGGCCCCAGAGCCACAAGGGTCAACACTAAGATTGTGGTCTACGGCCCCCAAGATGCTAGCTCTCCTCACTCTCAAGGTCCCCTCTGCTGCACGGTGTCCTACATCTCCGCCTCCATCTCTCTGCTTGCTTACCTCTCTTTTAGATGCAAAGTGTGTTTTGCACATGCACTTGGAAGTAGGACTGAGTCAGAGTGACATGCTGTGTTTTTTTTTCTTCACTCCATGAGTACGCCGAGTGTGGAGACTGTTTGTGCATGTGTATGTGCATGTGTTTGGACTAGAGAAGTAGAGCCTGCCCGTGGGTGTTGTTGGACCTAATAGTTGTCATACTCTCATATACAGGTGGACATATTCATGGTGTATTTGTCTTTTTTTTGCTTAAAGTGGCTAGAAAGTAGACAAAATATAGAAACTTTGACCAGTTTTGAACATATTTTCACTTCAATCTCTAACTTAGAAGTTCTTTTTTTTTGAGCAAGTTTGTCTGATGACTGAACCTGTCTTATTTATAGTTGCTCATTCAGAAATATGTTCCCCAGTAGATCTCAGACAAATGTTGGTGTCTTTTGGTTTTTTACTTGTTGTTTGCAAAAGCAACACTCTCTATCGTGACCCTTTACCACAGGGTCACGATAACATTTAAATGTATTGCAGTTTTGATTTGCATAAATAAACATTTGCCTCATCGGTAATATGATGCCAGGCTTGCATGATATAACGACTTGCACCTTCATCAAGGTTGTAGAATATTTCTTGACAACAGTGTTGTTGAATAAGAAGCATGCTGACACAAAAAAAGAAAGATGAGCAGGACAATGGTGAAAGTTTATAAAGCTACTGAATTATCAATAGATGTAGCACAAATAACAAGCAGCTGTTTTATTATTGAATGTTTATAGTTTATTTGATAAAAGTGCACTTTCGAGTGGGGGTGGGAGAAAATTGATTCAGTCAAGTATTGCGATTCTTTTTTTTCAACGATTTTTTCAATTGAATCAGCACCCAAGTATCCTGATAGTGTGTTAATGAGCAAGAACAGCTAAATGTAGCAGTTCACTTCAAAAAGAATATATTTTTTATTCATTACTTTTTACATGTACATTTTATTTACCACTTTTACATGCTGTATAGCAATGATGCTGCTGAAATAAAACCCAACAAGACTGACATGTGATGTGCACTGTTTTTGGAAATATGACTCAGGATATTCAGTATCTAGAAGAGCATGATTCAGCTTTTTCCCATGGTCTAAAGCAAACAAAAATCGCAGTAAATCATAATATCAAATCGCAATACTTAAGAATCACAATACATATCGAATCAGCACTCAAGTATCATGATAGTATCGAATCGGGAGATAAGCATATCGTCCCGGCCCTACTTTCTAGTCACTTTCACATCATTCTACATTCAGGTGTGAATGTTGTTTGTGTGTGTACAACTGAATGCATTGTTTTTGATTATAATCAAAAGGAGGTAAGACACTGGAACTAGCCTCTATTCTGTATGTAAAATAACAGTTACATATAATCCTGTTGTATTTGTCATCTTGATGCCTTTTCTTGCTGCAATCCTCATTTATTTATTTATGCTTTTATTTTATTTTATTTATTTATTTTTTGTTTTGTTTAATTACCATGTTAGAGATTTGGTCCGTCTGTGAAAATACCACGTTGCTTGGAACCTGTGAAGCAGCACACATAAACCCACATTCATTCCTGTCATCCAGTAAGTTTGTGTGTTTTGTTCTGTTGTGTCGGCAGTGCGCAGCAAAGCTGGAGTGAGCCACGCTGAGAAGAGCAGGGAGGCCTCCAGCCAGAGGGTGCAGCGGCAGCCCAGCGCCACTAGAGGGCAGAAGACCAAGAGCTCCGGCAGCAGTAGCTCCTCCTCGCAGATAACCTCCACGTAAATCTCTTACAAAGACATTATATTCTTTAATTTATTTCACGTCATGATGACAGATTTTATTTGGTCTGCTGACAGGTAGACGCAAATGTCTCTTCCTTCTCGTACCTGCAGCTTATTGTGAGTGAGCAGGGCCTTTTGTCCAGTTGCCACACTTTGTTTTCACAGTCTGCAAAAAAAAGGACAGAAAACTATAGTGTTTTTTGCTGTAAAATGAAAATGCATATATTCAGTGTGTGTTTTTTATACGTTGACAGATTTTTAATAAATGAAATACTCTTTTGAATAATTGTGAATTGTCCTTTAATTTATTTATTTTTTTCTTGAACAGACTAGTTGCAGATTGTGTTTGTCTTTCTAATGCCTAGCAAGGAGAAAGTCAACCAGTTATACTCCAGTAATCATTCAAGACTCTACAAAGGCAAAAGGCGGCAATGTATTTTTCTCTGTTTCTGGTTGACATTAATTGCCTATATAGCTCTCAGCAGAGTGGTGATCTTTTTTTCTTTTTAATTTGTTTTCATTTGTCTGGCAGTGAATATAGATGAATTAAATGAGGATCAAAATGAGTGCTGGTTAGCCTGTTAAGTAATTATGAGTATTATTGTGGCCAACTAAGAGAAGTGCCATAGTCCTGCTGATTTTTTAGTCATGTGATAGTGACAAGCGGTGTTTCAGATGCAGACCTGTAAGACTTGAGGTTGATGTGCTTAAAAGTTTGAATTTGATGCACTGACCTCTCCTGTTTCTGAATTGTCTTTTTTATTTATTTATTTTTTTATTTTTTATCACATGGGGGCAGCAGAGGCACGTTGCAGTCAAGAATGTCCCCTGCTCAGCCAAATCTGGCCCATTTGGCCCATTTGGTTTTTCCTCCTTAGCAGATATCTGCCTGATGCAGCGTTTGGTATGAATGAAAGCAAATCTGATTTTGTGTGTGTGTGCGCGTGTGTTTTAAATAAAGCCTACACTCATTCACAAACAGGAATGTAGCCCGCCGGTGGTGCAGAGAATGTGTATGCCCGCGTGTGAGTGTGTGCGTGTGCATGTGTGTGTAATTGTCTAT
>OMKZ01015634.1:0-29152 GCA_900302535.1 Neoniphon sammara | reverse complement strand
TTTCTTTCAATGCAACCTTTATCTTGACCATGTTTCCATATACCTCTTGCTTTCACTCCTCCGAAGTCTAGTAAATGAGAAAATCTATTCCATATGATATTTTGCTAAAACGCTACTTTTTGTGAAGATCTTTTCAGTACTTGATTAGTGAGGAGAAGAGCAGACACATCTTTTAAAGGGCAACACCTGCCAGTAATGAAGGCACAGTGAAATAGAAATTGGTCTTAGGCACATTTTTTAGCAGAGCATGATATAAAGGTAATGTAAAGCAACTTTTTAGTTGATAGTGGATTCATGTATACAGATATCCCCCTATGATCAACCATTCAGTGTGCAATCTTCTGTAGACCCCTTATCAACAGTTTTAGTTTGCATGCAGTGACAATGCTTTCACTGAAGTGTAAAAGGCTCTTTAGTCTGCATCACACATTTTTAGCAAATAACAATATATACCACAAACACAGTGGAGGATTTGTTGAAACTTCACAAGAGATATGATGGGGAAGTTGACAAGTGTTACCGATTAAATTTTAAAAGGAGTGGTGATGCTTTTAAATACGTGCTTTTTGTTTTTGTGTTGGTGTAAGTAAACATTCAGTTCATGACAAAAATAAGAATAGAATAGAGGAGGAAAATCTGAAAATGGAAAATTACCCTAGATGAGGCCAGATCTCTTGTATTCTATTGTATTTTGTTGTATTCAATTCTATTCTAGTGTCTGGTTTGATCAATTGATATAGATCCATATTTCCTTTTCTCAATGAATTATTAGTTACTAAATATTAGTCTTTAGTCTTTGTTTTTGTTATGGTCGTCTTACTGTATTGTTTCCATATCTTTCTTCAGCTTTCCTCAGTGGCTGCATTGTATTACTTGGACCAAAAAAGAATATAGCTCAGGTTTTCAAAGTGAAAACTAACTGCTGCATTATACATTCACTGAGCACGATGATATCATTTCTATTTTCAAGAATATACGTCACATGCTGCAGCTCTAGCTGCCGCCTGGGGAAAAGTTTTCATAATGCAACACACTTTTCTCTGCACAAACACACTGACACACCGCTGCACAGACAATTACTCGGCCATGAATAGGAATAAACACACACCAGTGTGTGTGTGCGCACACACGGGCACGCACAGATTCGAGCACATAGCCCAGACCCCATCCTGGTCACCACCGAGCTTAACCAAACTACAGATCAAAGAACTGCTCCCTAAGAATTGTCACATTTATTCTTTCCTTTGTCTACTACTGTCCCACTGTTCTTGTTTTCATCCTTAAAGTGAAACTACACATGCTGTTCGCAGTGGTGTGTGTCTCTCACTTATGCTCTCTGCCTCTCTCTCTCTTTTGCCCTCTGCCTGTCTTCATCTCTCTCCTCGTCCCTCCATTCCTTCGCCTGAAGGACAAAGGGTTAAATCTCCCTCATCCCAGTGTGTGTCCTGTCCCTGAAAGTGACACTACCCCACTGTTCCCTGTCAAACCAGCGTCCTATAGAGGGGGACAAGGGTCAGCCGCCTTGTGCAGCCCTCTTCAGATGGCAGCTCCATGCTGGTCCCACTGAGAGACGTTTCCAGAGCAGAGGACCAGGGTCAAATGCCCTGTTAAAGTGCATTTAAAACAATGCCCTCACGCTGCTCTCAAATCATCACTGTGTCCCAGGGAGGATATGATGCCCTATTTAATGTGCTTAAAATGACATCTCCGTGCTGGGAAGGAGTTTAGTCCCCTTTGGAGGGCGCAAGAGTCAAATGCGCTGTTTAGTGGAAGTAAAATGGAAGCTTCACGCCATTTTCAGCTAGATTCTCACTCTGGCAGGGGGAGACATTTTGCTTGCATATGTTTATCCTCTAAAGCTAACATAAATACAAGGCTGGCAAAAGTATCACATGCTCAGTGGGCACATTATCCTAGACAGTTGTTGGTGAAATGATTTGGATTTTGTCCAAATGGCTCAAATGAGATTTCTTTGTTTAAGGGGTGTTGGTGAAGGGTTGGGAGGGGCCTGTTTGTGTTTACACAGGGACACACACGCATCATTATTAGATGTACTGCTTTGAATATATATGTAGCTTCTTTGCTACATTATAATGTTTTTCTTAGCTGATTAGAGAGGCAACACAAATGCAGTAATTTAGTGTTGCAATAACAATGCGTGCTTAACAGCAGTATCTTCAGATTTGTTTTGTTATTAAAGTGCTCATTATGTGCAAGGCATTCTCCCTTTGGGTCAATAAAGCTTGCAAATTTTCCCTCACTCACTGAGGCTGAATTTTTCACCCACGCCAGTGGGTATTGAGTGGCAGTAGACTTCTATCAGTAATTGGAAGTGCACCGGTCTGTACATTTCTGGTTGGGCAGCAGAGAAGAGAGGCCATTTGCTGATGTCAGGGGAAGGTGTTGATGAATCGATGGATCATTTGCAACGAAAAACAACAGTCTATGACTTTTTCCCCTTACTTTCTTTGTCAGTTTGATGTTTTGGAAGACGAAGATGTTGCAATGTTACAAGATCGGCTTCTTTGATGCATTTGAACAAGAGCATCTCCAGCCTCAGGCCTGGGCTTCCCCAGCTTCTCTTCCTCAGCTCTTGTCGCATTATCACATGTATGGACAGTGCAGCTCTCCTGTATCACACTGTATAGGAGTCAGTGTGAGCGGTGATGGCAAAAGTGATGAGGAGTCCCACTAACACAGGCATTATTGACTCGTAGCAGTAGTCATCCATCAGCCACGTTGGCCTCTGGTCAATATCCCTTAGACCAAAGTGTCAACAAATCACCTTCACACCTCAGAGAGAGACAGAAGGGAAAAGCAAGAGATGGAGGGAGGAAGGAACGGAAAGAGCACAAGGAATGGTAGAAAGAGACATGGGAGAGGAGCCGTAATATGTAGAGGTGAGAGGTGGTAGAGATAGAAGGGAGGGAGAGACAAGGTAGAAGACGTCCCAGAGACACAGATGGGAGATAACAATAATTTGCGATAATTCTGGTGGAGGAAGGAGAAAAACATATTGCAAGAGCTCAAGATAAAGTGTAATTGAATGATAAAGAGTAAGAGCAGAAGATGAGGGATGGGAAGTAAAACAAGGAAACAGAAGGGTGGTAAAAAGATAAAATGTCATGGAATGATAAAGAGTAAGAGAGTATGATAGAGACAGAGATGGAAAGACCCGAGGAGTAGATAAAGCATCACTGAATAGTAAAGAGCAAGAGAGGAAGGTTAGAGAGCGGAGGAAAAAAGGTTATGACAGAAGCAGCGCGGATCCATGAAAATGAACAATGCACTATTTGAGCCATCTATCGATTTATGAACTGCGATTTACATGATAAATGAATTAAATTTCCAAAGCACCTTTCTTCTCATAATTTACACACAATTTTCAATTTGCAAATGACTCCATCAGGGGGTTCGCGGGCGCTGGCCTGTTGCATATTAGCATAATTGAAGAAGCCGGCGAATGTGAACGCATGAGGCAAATGCTGTGGAGGAAAAAAACAGCGGAGGCGGCAAACTGTGGTTGTGACTTGTGCTCATGGTGTGTGATCCAGTGTGTAAGTGAGGATCAGTGACGGGCTTATTGCGTGTTGTCTTACTGTGCAGCAAGTGGCTTTTGAATCTGTGGGGGGTGCAGTTTGTTTGGACTGTTAATAACACTTCTTTTTCTCGCGCTCTCACCTAGCGAACCCCCCCCCCACCTAGCGAACTCCCTTCACACACACACACACACACACCCCTCTCTCCCTCCTTTCCCTTTCTCCCTCCCTCCCTGCCTCATCCGCATCAACCCAGGCTTCCCCCAGCATCTCCCGCGCACAATACGGAATGAGGGAGGCGTACCAAAAGAGCGAGGTGAAAAAGAGCGAGAGAGAGAGAGAGAATAAAAGTCTGATATATATTACACGTCTGTTCCAATCCAACATGGCCATTCATCAGAGGGGCTTCCAGTGACAGGCCATCACCAGGCTCCCAGACAGCTCAGCCTGCTGCTTCTGCTGCTGCTGCTCATTGGGGCCCCAGCCACCAAATAACCCCTGAAAACAATATCTATATATTTATTACATTTTCACTCAATACCTGCTCCGCTGTAAAACAATCTCATATTTAACAATCAACTTGCCTTTTTTTTTTACTTTTTTTTTTGCAGTCCTTTTCCCTCCCTCCCCGCCTCGCCTGTCTTTCTATATCTCTCCCTCTCCCCTCTCTTTTTTTTTTTTGAGTGGTGTGTTTTTTTTCTTCCCATGCCTCACTTTCATTTTTTCAGCAATGATTTTTCTTCTCTTTTTTCGATCTTTCTTTTCGCGTTGTATATCGATGAAATTGGATTTTTCTGCTCTCCCATGGAGGACAATCACGGCAGCAATTGCCATCTCATAGCAAAGTTTCACAGCACTATGAAAGGAAGAAATACAGGGGGAAAGAACATTAAAAAAAGGGAAAAAAAACAGTAATGGTCTCTCTTTCTTACTCCGCTTCTCGGTCACTCACTTGCTGTCTTCATCTCTCTCTCTGTCATTTCTTTATTCCTCTCACTTTCAATCTCTTGCTCTGTCTTGCTGTCACTCTTTATCTTCTATAATGTTTTAATATTTTTTGAAATTAAGATCAGGTGAATCACAGTTGTTTCCTGATGTGGGGATGAGTTGTTTTGTTGTGCGATAAAGGTGTTTTATAATTAGAATTCTCTCTCTCATGAAAAAGAGATCAGTGTAGACTTTCTGAGTCTGCCAGTTGTATAACTGGAGACGCAGTAATCCATAGTGAAGACATGACAATGTGCCGTAGTGTTGAGTTATTATGTGTGAGACTGTGTTTGCCAGTATGGCTGCATGATGGGATTCTCAGGGATTTAGCGGGAAGTCTTTTCAGGGAATGGTGCTTTCACAACAACAGAGAGGCACGGTTTTAAAGCATCTTACGGCGGTGATGCTCCACTGTTCAGGCTGAAACAATCAAATGAAGAGGTAAAAACTTATTTAAAACTGTGTCAGCGGAAAGCGGGGGAACTGTGAGGACGCTGGTTAGGAGTGTTAACCTAAGTGTGTTTGTGTTACGCCGTGAACACAATGATTGCAGCAAATCTGCAGCCTTCATACATTTACTCCACATCATTAGTACTGTGTTAATGTGTTGGGTTTGTATCACAGATGTACGCATTGGATTTCTCCTTCTTTTATATCATAAATGGAGACCAAACCCAATGGTGCGGGAAAGGCAGTGAAAGTAATAATGATTTTAAATAAATATTTAATACGAATTAACTTTTCATGGTAAAGTCATAAATGCAACATAAGTATTCAGCATTTATTGTTGAATTCTGAAATAGTAAATGTTCCTATAAATACTGTCCCTCTTCTCTAACATGACACTTCAACTTTGGAAAATTGTTGGTCCACTGTCAAATACAGATAAACCTGTTGTGAAACACATTGTGCTCAAGGATGGTTACTGCTCTAACCAAAACTGAATAATATAATCTGATGAAAGAGAAACAGAGAAGACAGGATATTTTAGACCAGGCTGACCATCGAACCACACACAGATAAGACAAACACATGACTATGACATACAGCATTATCTTAACGCTAAATTTTCAGTTAAGTTAGGACTTTTCTTTGAACAATATTAGTTTATCATTTACATTAGAATTACACAAAGCTTTAAATAGACCCACTCCTTCTCAGGTATTGGTATCTTACTGCCACTTATCCTATTATTTTTTAGTTCCTTCCATTCAGTCCACTCTCTCTACAGATCAAACAGGAAGTGTGGCAGCTTCCTGCCAACAGTGTACATGTAATATGACAGATTAATGAAAGAAACTAATACTAACTTATGACCACAGTAAAAATATAAATAATCACAGTGTTTGATTAAAATGTGAACACTCAATGAAGAACTTTTATTCTAATACTGATAAGGTGCAACATGCGTGTATAATGTACTTTATGAAACAAAAATAAACACATCATGATTGTTGTTGATGTGCATTTTGGATGTTAATGGTACCTAAGGCTAAAATAATAATGATGCCAAGTGTGTAAGTTGTGTAACTTGATGGATTATAGTGTATGATGCTACAGCGGTCATGACCGATCATGAAACACACAGGCACACTTTCATAAAAAACAGCCCGTTAGAGGAGTGTTATATGTGCGCATAGTAACAGTTAGATGCTCTGGTTGTCTTTTTTATGCCTCTCCATCTTGAGAAAATGTCTTGCCCTCTTAAACTAAACAGGAGATTCTGCTTAGTCAACACTGTCTATGCAGGATTGGCTCAGTAATAGTGTAGCAGCCCTCTGCTCTCCTTGTGGGCCACTTGCACTGTGTCACATGGTAAGACTCATTTTCACCAGCACTGCAGAACCGTAATGTTGGCCGTGGTGGGGTTTCTCCCCATTTCGGCCCTCCTGCGCAGCAGCAGATAAGGGAAAGAAGCCATCAGTACAGGGAGTTATTTGTTTTACTCATTAAAAATTGGGAGTTTTTTTTTCCTCTAAATTGAGCTGGAGGCTGTGTCGGGGTGCAGCTTATATCTTCTTCATATCGCCAGAGTGCATTAGCAATAATGACTTCATTTGTCTATGACACCCCCCACCAGCATTTTTGTTTGGCTCCAGATGAGCTAAAAACCTAGTGGAAAGCAAATAGAGTAAATTGGAGAAAAATGAGCAGAAACAGTATATTTTGTTCCTGAAATGGTACCTATGTGATTGCACATGGGGGTGTAGGCAATTCTGGATTTCTGTCACTAGACAGTTCTGCTCATCCACCAGGAGAGCATTTGTTGACACTAATCAAAGAACATCTATTCGTCAAACCTTATATCAAGGTTGATGTGTTTTTGCAGCCCCTAAGTAGAATTTATTTTTGGAAGAGGGAGAAGTGTTTTCAGCCAAACTGAGTGTAGTCTCTCTTCTCCAGGCTAATAAAAGGCCAAGGCTGCTCTGTAAATCAGTTTGGGAACAGCAGGAAATCACAATTTGAGACCACTCAGTAATCACACACAATAGCCCAACAAATTACTCTGTCTGGTGGTAAGCGAGTGAGTGAATGAGTGACTGTTAATGTTAATGCTGAGTGTGTTATTTTTTGTGTTTGTGTGTCACAATTTCCATCTAGCCACCAGGGTATGTATGGAGTATTTGACAGCGTGTATGCAGGCATGTGCCTATGGCGTGTATGTTGGTGCCTTTGTATGTATATGTATGTGTGTGCGTGTATGTGTCTGTGTGTGTGTGTGTGTGTGTGTGTGTGTGTGTGTGTGTTGTGGCAGGTCCTGCAATCACTGTCACACATGGCCTTTTGTGCTCCCAGGCGGATTAGAGCGCTGATTAGTGCCAGCTCTGCCATTTAGGCAGGTATTATTACCTTACACTTTGTATTCTGCACAGAGACACAACTCCAACTCTTTCTGTCTCCGTCTCTTTCTCCTCCAGTGGCTCAATCTCAGCACTCAGGAGAACTCCGACTGTGCTTCTCTCACAATCCCCAAAATCTCTTGTCTTTTTAGTCTTTTTATCTACAAATAAGCCTCTCTTTTAAATCCTTTTCCTTGGTTCTTGACAGTTTCTTTGTCTACACTCAAAACCACTTGATTCAAGGCCAGGAGGGCACACATACTGCCTGTGCTTACACCTTAAATTCCGGATACACTCGTCTGGTTAACTTTACATACAAATTAATATTGGCCTGAGAGACAATTATGTGTTCATCCAAATGGAGAGAAATCCTCAAATCCCTATCAGGCCGTCTGTCAGCATTGTCATGTTCCATCTCCTTCTAGCTCTACAACCCGTGACTATTGATCTCCTCAGCGGTTCTGTTCATTCCTATTGATCTGTTCTGAACTATGATGAATGTCCTCACTACAAGGAGCTTAAGTCAGAGCGGATAGGACCAGATACCACAGAGTCTGGATTTATCAACTTCTGTTGTAGCAGTAATTGATGCAGGATTGCATAAGTCTTTGGTTTACAGCCGGTGAGACGATTGTCGGCTACCTCTTCAGGGATTCACATTGCAGATTCTTTGGCCAGGGTTAGCCCCAGGCCTTGGCTAAGAGGTAATCCAAGGATAGTTTAGGCTCTTTTTACACAGCATCAGTTAGCCCAGAGCTAAGTTTTCAGAATTGCATTGTTAACCCTGAGAAGTCTGGGTTAACACTTCTCCAGAGCAAGGCCAGCTAGCTCTGAGCTAAAGCAAGGTTCACCTTTTCACCATATGTGAAATCTTAGTGAGCACATTTAGCCACAGGCTGCACAGGTTTATGGCTAACTGCAGCTTGCAAACCCTCTAAATCCACACTATAGCATAAAGTAACGAGCAGACAGGGTTTTCCAAAACATGGCATGTCAGCAGAAGTAGTGTAATCTGTCCAGTGCAGTAGACAGTACATGTCTTTTGTTTGCATAATGCATTTTCTTTGTTATTGCTGTTATCACACTTACTCCTGTCTGACCAGTGTACTGTAGAGTCATCCAGAGGAACACTTTTATATTTTCAAACATGGTCTTCTTTTGCCCCTGGATTAAACCTCATGTCGCTGCTCTCAATCAAGCTATCTATCACACTTTACTGCTTCTCACCATTCAATCATAAATGCGCATAACAGGCACTGAGGGCCGACAAAACCTATCCTCCTAGAGCAGTATAAATGGTGTAGGGACGAGGTTATATGGCCGTGTTTGAGGAGGTAATTCAGGTTGAGTGGTCCTGCTACGGGTTCGTTTGCTATGGGTCACCAGGGGGTTATGACTGCTGGTCTGTAGGTTGTTGACTAGCGACCCACTGACCTTACAGGATTGCTGCCTGTTATTACAGCAGTCTTTTGTGGGTATATAAACACACACACACACACACACGCACACACACACACACACTGCATACACAGACTAATATGCAGTATGCACTCTCCCTCACATAGGGATATAACATGCCCACCACGCACATGTGCGCACAGATACAATAAATAGAGAAACACAAACTTTTTTCATCTATACATGCTTCTCACTCACAGACATTCCATGACACATATCCCATGTACAACGCACACACACATCATCAAGTTACCTTTCATATATCGCTTAGTACACACATTCCAGAAATAAGCCCAAGCCCAACTTGTAAAAGGGCTGCGCACTCAATATCCCCCCTCCATAAAGTTTTAATGGTGTGAGAGATGGGAGATGGGGCAGGGCGATGTAGGCTTGGCTGCACTGCAGGTAGGACTGTATCAGATCACTACCAAAGGGGAAAGATGCGTCAGTCTGCTGGGATGTTTCCATTTACCCAGATAGCTTCAACCTGGAGAGAGGGAATATGTGAATAAATTGGATGGATTTATCTGTTTTATGTAAGAGATTACAATCAGATTTTGATGTATTTCTCTCACTCGCTGTCTCCTCTCTCTCTGTCTGTCTCTCTTTTTCCAGAGTGCGCATTTCTACAAGGTCACCACAGAGAACTACCATAAGGCTGCTGACCAAGTCAATGCCAAGTTCAAGTAAGTTCAGACACAGTCAACCCAAGGATGTTGAAAGTTTAAATAAGACATCAACACTTTTATAGTGTGAACTACTGTACTTTTCTTCAGGAAAAAAAAATCCACTGCAGTTCAACAAAATAGGATTGTCAACATTACGTCTGACATTCACAAAGCCTTAAATTTTCATCATAACACATACAAGTGTTCATTTATGTTTTTGGTAAGCTTCATGTCTAAATGTGCACTGCCATGAAGCATTAGATGCATATAGAGTGTCACAATTTTTGCATTATGTCAGAAGAACATAAACACTCCATTTGGACCAGTGAATACACCATCAAATTATGTTAGCTGCATGTTAACCTATGGCTTTCAATCAGAATCACATTAGCCTGGCCCATTAGCCCATGTTGATGATGTGGGTCACTGATAGCCTCATATGGGCATGTTGATGATGCACAGGTCAATAGCTGGGCTTTTCCCGTGATCTCTGAATTTGTCAGTATTACAAGAGCATCATGTAGTTTGTGATTCTCCAAACAGATCTGGGTCAAATAATAGCTGCAGATTATTGGTAGCAATTATACTCATCCTACTCAGAGAACTACATCTGTAGCATTTACCGTGTCAAGACAATCCAGAAAGTAGATTGAAATGAATACTACATTGACTAAAATAGGCTAAGATTTCCAGCACTCACTTATCTTACACTGCGAGATTTAAATATATACAGGCAAATAGTAAAAAACATATCAAGATATTGTGTCAACTTTTTGTAATGCAGTATGCCTTACAGCCTGTATCCATTAAACCTGGCAGTGTTGATGCCATGCTCTGCCTGTTGCGTTATACAGGACTCAGGTTCTACACCCTTAGCTGAAAGAAAAGGTTTTTCCATCAAAGTCATTAGCAGAGAAGGTAATTTAACATCCAGTTGTCATGCATGTACCACATATCCAACACATATATGTAACTCAAGAAGATGCAGAATCCCTTCCCATCCGTGTTCCATCTGTCTTCTCAATAAGAGGCCATTAGGCTCCATAGTAATGTAGGGAAAGTGGATGAGGAGCCCGCAGAAGGTGGGGCAGGAATGGGCCCTGGCTCTGAGCTGTCCTCTGGGGAGCCTAGGCTAATTGTGTTAACTTGTCATTAGCTTGCGCTAACGCTGGGATCATTGTCTCCCTCAGAAATGCTGGAAACTGATTAGGCTAGCCCACCGGGGCTTAGCGCTAGACTCGAGGAAGCTGGAGCTGAGACTTCCCAAATCGCATTAAAGGAAAAAAAATACACTGGAATAACATTAGTGCAAAATGACAGCGCTAACTGCATGCGAACTTTGGGCTAACGTGCGGGCAGTCATGTGACACGGGCCTTTGCAAGAACAGCCGTGATTGGTTGATTGGATTAGGGGAGGTGCATTAGCAGGGTTGTGATTGCATTACAATGGTGGAGAGTTAGGGGAGGAGTGTGTGTGTGTGTGTGTGTGTGTGTGTATGTGTGTGTGTGTGTGTGTGTGTGTGTGCGCACGCACGCAAGCTAATGAAATGGCGGGAAGGTCTGGTGTTACAAGACGGGGCAGGGAGGCAAAGAGAGGGATCTGAACAGAGGGTAATTGGGTTTCGCAGGGCATTTTGGTGCCATCTTTATCTGTGTTTGTGTGTGTGAGTTCATGTGTGCTCGTGAATGTTTGTCTACACCGACATGTTGACCATCTTATTTTGAAAATGTTGCGTGTCCTTTCAGGTGTTTGTGTGTGTGTGTTCGTCAAGGTACAGTATTTGTCTACATCTACACTGAAACCTCACTGTCTTTCCTCAGAGGTCGCAGTTGCATTTCCCACTGGATATTTGCTGCTCTCTTTCTCTCTCTCCCCCTCCCTCATATAGCCAGAGAGCCTACAGAGATAAGATCCTATCTGTGGCCTCAGTTGAATAATAAGAGGAGATATTTTGTCTCACACAGGCTTTTGATTTCCTCAAAGTTGAAAATGCCCTCCGGAGATAAAAAGGCAAGGACTGGGCCATATCCATACTTGATAGAATTAACATGGGTTTGATATGATAATGTGGGCTCTTATATAAAGTGTGGGAGATGTCTTCTTATTCTTATTAGAATGTCTTCATTTCCCCACTCTGGGCTCATATCCGTGCCAATGTGAAGAGAGTGATGATACTTAAGTCTGATTAGTATCATTCCTAGGGCTGATATTAGGCTACGGTTTATTAGAGTCAAGGATGAGATGCGTGGCACCAATGTAGGGTTAATCTATCAATGGTTAGAACATCTGTAATATATATGTTGTTATGAGTTTTAAGCTTGTCTACTCTGCTGATCCCATCAGCGGATTCACCATTACAAATGCAAGCTGCTCCATTCAAACCCATGGAGCCTTATTTTAGATTCTAGTGCAGATCCCAGGGTTTCCAAAGATACCAAATATGTCCTGCTGAATTACAGGGAAGTGTGTATAAAATGATGCACAAAACATCCTGATACTTTCTATCTGATGTAATGTTGCAGCCATAAAACAGTGGCATCTTGGCTTTGAATACTTCACTCAGTACAACTGTGCTGTAGCTTCAATGAAGCACTGCAACCGGCAGATACACAATATGTATATGCCAGTAGATGTGTTTCCATAAAACATTTGAATTAATTGCGAGTGAATAATTAAATTCTTCCTGTTTTTTTCCGGCAAACTTGTTTCCATTGCAAATTATTGCATTTCTTTTGATCGAAAAGTTTGTCTACCTAAAGCGAGCGTATAAACTTTTAAGTCATTTGTTCTACGCTTGCCATTTCCATCAAACATTTTTTATTGCACAGGGGAAAACATGCATTTAAATGAGTTGATGGAAGTGTGGTTATTGTACAATATGGACAAAGTAGTATGTAGAAGTTAAGGTCACGATGTAAAAATAGGTGTTATGTTTCAGCAGGTAGCCAGTGTGCATCACACAATATGTTCCATTCATTTCAGTGATACAGTGTGGATGTTTTCCTTGAAAATGTTGAAAGGAAGATATAAAGTGTTAGAGGTAGGTACTCAGGGGAGGGAAGGATGTACGTGTGTGTGTGTGTGTGTGTGTGTGTGTGTATACGCAATATGAGTTTGTGTATGTGTGCGGAGTTGTTTGTGTAGGTGTGTGGTGCAGCTGCTCCCCGCCGTTCTCCTGCAGTATTCCCGCCAGAGTTCCCCGAGAATGATGGAGCTCTCCCAACCGGAACGCTACTGCATCACTGTGACCTCATTACATCCGCGCGCACACACACGTGCACGACTCACAAAAAACACAGCAACTCACACACATACACAGAAAGACGTGCACACACACACATCTACATCCACTCACACTTGCCCACACATATTTCTTAACATGAAGCTCGAGTTACACTAATAATGAAGAAACTTTCCCTCTCAGTTTTTGTTATTCCTGCCTCAGCTTACCTAAAGTTGTGGCCATGACACAGAAATGGATTTTTTTTTCTTTTATTAATTTATTTATTTCTTTTTCACAAAATGATGAGCACAAAAGCAATATCGTCTGCAGGAAGCATGTGAAATATTCAAGATAACGCCTGCGATAAAATCAGTGGGGATATTCTGAGATTTGAGGGACAAAAGCATGAGTAACTACTGTTGGCAAAATTGTCCCTTTACACTATATTGCCTCCAATTGTTGCTCTGAATCATAAACTGCAAGGTATCCAGTGGCACATGAGGATCTAAATTGAAGACGTTTTGATTCAAAGCCTCTGGCCTATAGTGTAAAGTGTACACTACATTTAACAGGTAATATAATAACACAAGATGTTGGACAGACAAACACGCAGACACACATACACACACACACACACACACACACACACACAGCCTAACAAAGCTTATTCATCCTCCTTGTGACACTGACTGCAGATAAGAGTTCCCAGTTGGCTTTGGGAAGGAGGCTATCTCTCTGCACCTGATTTATATGCTGCCACTTTCACCACTAGTTGTTTATCCAACTCTGATGCACTATCACACTGTCCAGCACTGAATGTATGACCTTTACATGTATGTAAGAGTGACTGTGTGTGTATGTGTGTATGCCTTTGTATGTGAGCATGCATGCATTCAAGTATGCCCATGGATTCATGTGTGTGTGCGCGATATCGGTGTGTGTGAGTGTGCGCGCGAGCGTGTGTGTAGTGTCTGGACAGGCTGCAGTGACCCAGTGGGGCTTTAGCTTGAAATGCAGGCTGACAGGCATGGAGGAGAATGATAGATGTGAGATTATGCGGGAAAAAAAGGGAAGAGGGGAGAAGAAAGAAGGTTAGCGTAGTCCTAAGCCTCCTGTCAGTGGTAACCTTTGGTGGGGCTTTGGGCTTCTTTGTTGAAGATGGTCACTCCGTGTTTGTCCTGGATCCCCTGCGGAGTTGGGGATTGGACCGGGACATCACATAACGGTGAATGGGTGGGTCTGACAACACTGTGTCATACTGAAGGATTGAGCCTTCGCCTCCCAACCTCTCAGTTCCCCCCTCTGCGCTCTTTAAAACTTGGACCCCTCTGAGAGTTTTCCCTCGGATGTGACATTTGTCAGCAGATCAGAAAAGGCAAGGTATTTGCGTGTGCGTGTGCATTTTGAGACCCTGGCCCTGATCTTTCCAGTGGCCAGAGAGAGAATGAAATCTCATTTCGGTCTGTCACTACCCTGTCACTCCTTTCCTGCCTCCAAGCTACACACTCCTTTTGTCTGTTGTTTATTTTTTTCGCTCTTTTGAATAAATCTTTTTTTAATTTAATCCAGTTGACAATAACATCAGCCCCCATCCTCGCTTCATCTCGCCACATACATGCACACAGAGGTGGGGATGTGGGGGTGTTCAGCAAAACTTGTGGAATATAAATTGCTTGTTGTTTTTCTTCATAATGCCGGTGTTCTGTGCTGCTTTGGTCAAAAGGTCAGTCCCAACAGTTTGTCGAGATGGAAGGAGAGTCTTTCTCTCTCTCTTCACCTCATCGCTTCGTCGGCCCCTTTTAAACATAAACATTCCTCATCCTATTCATTTATTCAACTAAGTCAACATATAACACGGAGTTATCGGCAAGCCACTTAGCAATTTATATATCACGTGTCAGAGGTTTTACATATAGAAATTTTTAGCATCAATATATTGTTAAATTGTTTGTGATACCTTGGTATGATTACAGTAAACAAGTGAGACCATGCTTGAAGGCTATTGTTAGTTCTGTTGTTTTTCAAGATTAAGAACAAATCTCCCATGTTTCCCATAAACCGTTTGTTTCCTGTCACAAAGAGGTTGTTGGTTTTTGTCCCTGCTCCCCCTCCCTGGCATTGCTCTGCATGTGTTTGTCTTATCCTTTGCTTTCCTGAGGAGGATAAACATGCTAGAGGTGAGTCAGCCCTTGACTACTTCCTCCATTTACTTTTGCAAAAAATAAAAAAAAAACTCTGAAAACTTTAGCCCTGAAAGAACAGCATCCTCTTTCTGTCTTGTGCTGTAAAGCAATATTGCTGTGTGCCACAAAGCAGTACGGGAGATCTCCTGTGAAATACAGGCTGCCGGTTTTCTTGGCAATGGTCTGTTGGTTTGTTCCTATTAATCGTACTAATTTCTCAAAATGACTGTGCTAATGATTAACTGATGTTGAAATGCTACATGTAGCACCTTTCATTACTATGAATGACTGAGGATATTAATGTACTGTAATGGTAATGGTAGCTAGTGCTGAACAATTAATCAAAGTATCAAAATCATAATGTGGCCAAGAGGAATATCCAAATCCAAGGGGCTGCAAAAAGTTAAAATGACAAAATACCATTATAAATAAAATACTGTGGTGGTATAGAGATGGCCTGGCCTGCAAATTGTCTTCTCCAGATGTAAGAAAATATGTTTGTTTGGTGCAGAGCACAGCAAAAATCACATCATCATCATCATTTAATTGTTTTTTTCTTTCAGTTAAAATTATGTTGCACAACTTGCCATCCTCACTAAAATCATGAATCATATCGCATAACTGCAATAGAATTTTTTTTTACCATATCATAACATTCATGTCATGTTATTGCCCGATACTTTGATGTATTTGAGCTTTGAATACAACCTCACTGCTCTTAGAGAAGGTGTTCTGTTTTTCTGTGAAGGAGTCGGCGAGGTAGGACAGACTGAGCAGGGCTTTGACCCGTCTGTCAGGTGAGGGTGAAGCAGAATGCCGTAGCTAGGCAACTTGGAAAGAGGGACAAGATGGTGGTCAGCTGAGGAGACAGAAGTCAATAACCGCTTTAAAAGCTCTTCTCTCAGCCTTTAGAGCATCACTGTGCTGGCTGTAAAAAGCGCACACACATCTTGAGACCTGCGTGGGCACACAGACACACACACACACACACACAAAGCTTTTTAATGGCTGATTTAGTGACTTTACTGCATTGCAAATAGTTGGGAAGCCCACTCACAGCTTTTATTGCCCTCTGTTATTTTTTATATAGATTTTTTGGTATAACAGAGTGACATGAACAATGGGAGGGAAAGAAAGTGACATCCAGCAACAGTTGGACTCCAACTTGTGATGTCCAGAGTACACGGCATGTGCCTTTGCCAAGCAGTGTTGTTTTTTTTTTTGTTTTGTTTTGTTTTGTTTTGTTTTTTACAAACCTGACATGCTTGCAAGGAACTGTACTTCTCAAAAATTGATCCCTGAACCATGGTACCTCTTTCAGTCGGGGACACACACCTCCTTTCTTTTCACTCTCACCTGCTGGTCGCTCTTTGTCTGCCTTGCTGCTCAGGACCAGTTTTTGTTTTCATATCTTATTCTCTCCCTCTCTCTCATTGTCTGTATTTGCCTCCTTCTTTCATTCACTTATTCGGTCTCTCTCCGTCTCTCTTTGTCTTATGCCGTCTCTCTTTCACTTGATGTTCTAACAAACCTTTATGTCTCATGCCGTTTCTTTATCTCTATCTGTCCTTTCCTCCCTCTCTGTGTCATTCCATCTTTTATCTATCCTGATGGATTTCACTGCAGGGGGTCACTCAGGTCTACTTTTAAGAGGCGGTGTGAGCGAAATGTGTCTCATTTTTCTCCTTAACTGGATCATTTGTATTTATTTACCCCCCTCGGAACTGACGCATATCTTAACTAGAGGGAACGTGAGGGCTTTTTAAGGGGGAACCAGCATCCACGCCTTAACCCTGTTAACCCTTAAGTGGACCCAAATGATGATAAATAGACAACGTGGCGATTGAGAACTCAATCTGGTGGCAGGCTAGAGTAATCCATACTATTGATGGAGCTATGTTTTGTTTGTCTGTGGGAAGCCGAGGGTCTTTGTGTAGGTTTACATATGTTTGTGTTTCCAAGGGCATAGGAAGGAGCTGGAGACTGGGGGGACAAACACTGGTGGTGCACTTATGTTTGTGTATTGGGGGTTGGTCTTTTATTTATTGTTGTGGAGATGGAAAATGATTGATATTGAACAACTAATGCTTGCAGTCTGGACTGTTTTGTCTCCTTCTCACTGGTTTCACTGGGGAAGAGGAGACTGTCTCTGTCCTGCCATATACTAAGCACTCACTTAACTGTCTTTTCTTGTAAGTTAGATTATATAAATCTGTTTAATGTCTTAGTGTTCTGACCATGATGCATTAGGAAACCATTAAGCCTTCTGCATATTGCCAATGTGAATGATAGAAACAGTGAGAGAGCTCAGCTCCATTAACTAAGGAGGTTTAAATTAACAATAGCTACTTTACTGACATATTTCTGTTGTATATGTGGGTGATGTGGCTAGCCAAAGTAAGGTAGCGCTAAAACCAAGTGTGAAGCAAGATGGACAATACAGATGGTCTGGCAGTGGCCCTTGCTTGAATCCTACCCACACTGTTGCTTGGTTAAATTGTACTGTTTATAGATAACATTCAGCTTCAGCGTGCAGTTTTCTGCACTAATAAGGCTTTTTTTTCTTGTTTTGCACGGTGGTAGCTATAACCTACTCGTTATTGCTCATCCAACACTATTTTACCATCACTCCTCTGACATGCTAACACCACTTCAAGAGAAGAAGGCTGTGCACTTAATTCAGTTAAAACCAAACATTTTACATTATATAATAAAGGGGAGAGGGGTTATTTGCATAATTCATCTGCAATTTTATATGATGAACGCAAGTGTGTAATCTAAATGAAAGGAAATAATGAGAAAATACTTTAGGTACCTTATTTCACAGGGCTCCTCTTGCACATTGAATCTAACAAACTGTTTTGGAGACACTCATTAATTTTTAATGAGCCACTGGTGATTGGTAGTTCTGGTGGCCCCGCCCTTCTCCCTGGCATTAACAATGGCTGTGGCCCCACAAAGCTGCTAAAACATGGGCGGACTAATGCAAATTTAAGATTCTACATAATTGGTTAATTTTTTGATGCAGCCCAATGGCAAAACAACTGGGGCCAGTTGTGATTGGCTTGTTTTGCTGGTGACATCACTTCCCACACGATCCTTAGGGCACATTCGATCTGAAAACATTATGCTGTGTTTTGCTACAGTTTCTGGGTTGAACCATTTGTTTCCTCCAAATGATGTGCAGCATTTTGCAGCAGACTTTGAGGCAGGTTTGCTACTGTTTTAGTGGGTGTGTTGGAGTGTAACCTGAAGTAGCGGGGAAATATGTACAGGTCCTAAAGCCTGCTGCACTTTTCAAAACAGCATCAGTGCACAATGGCTTCAGTTCTCTACAAGTGCTTCGCATGCTTATCCCTCCACTCCATTAGGTTGATCTCTGTTATTCTTCATAAAGATCACACAGAATGGACTTCTCAGTCACCACAGTAGCAACCCTTGCAACGCTTTGCAGATTGCAACAGTGATTCGAGGAATCATTTCCATCTAAATAATTGCTTTGCTACATTTTGCTGGGGCTGAACGCCACTGTGGTGAATCAACCCTGGTGAGTACCAACATCATCTTTTATATCATTTAAACAGCATCCATGCAAAAACTATGAAAAAACTGTTTTCTCTAAGACCCCTCCTCCCTCCCTCCCTCCTCCTTTAATGCTTTGCAATATTGATGTAGACATGTCCCTTGTGTTGCCTCTGCTTTCTACGCTCATGTATGGGTCTGCATACATGCATGTGTGTTTGGACATCTCTGTGTGTATGTGTGTGTCTTGGTTAACTTTTTCTTTGCAACAACAGAATTATGACAGATGAACGCACACTTTGCCAGATATGTGTCACACTTTTTTTTCAGCTGCTGAGGCATAGTGTACCCTTAACAAAGATCTATGGGCATCATTTTAGTGTATAGCTCTACATGGCTTTTAGTGTTACAGCGGGTGTTAGTCATGGTCAATATATGTTGGCTTGAAAAATGGAATGATATTGTGCCCCATGCAGTCCAGTGGCACAACGCATGCATATTGTATGAAGATCCCAACATCGATCTCAATACGTCCCCGGCTCGCAGTCAATATGGTCTTTGAAGAATGTAGCAGTGGCCATAAACCCACCGGACTGCGTTCGCCCCTTCAGAATGTGCTGACTTGTGCAGCGGAAGGGCTTGAAAGACGGGATTGTATTAGATGAAATAGGGACACCTTGAGGAGAGAGAGGCAGACCAGAGAGAAGGAGCGAGCGCGTAATCTGTTCTGCTTTATTACATGTTAAATGGGACACAGTCGCCCTCTCCCACCCCTCCTCTCATCCTATATCTATTTCTGCTCCGTCCTATAGGAAGACTTTCATGAGGCACGTCAGCACAGAGCAGCACTAGTGTATTGCCAGAGAGTCCTCCTCTGCTTCCTCCGCTCCACCTCATTATTCTCCCTCCATAGCCGTCTTCCCTCTCCATCCCTTCTCACCCCACCTCTCTCCCGTCTCTGTCCCGTGTCTACAGGTGCACCATCGGCCCATCTTAACATGCTCATACACTTCGACACACACGCACACATAGGTCGTCTTCGTCTCTATTTCTCTGATAAACTATCTCATCTCAATGCCGCGGCCCTCTCCCTCTGTCATATCTCTCCCCCTTCCCTGTCTCCTTCTCCTCTCCATTTTCTTCTCTCTCTCTCTCTCCGTCTCCTTCTCTCTCTCTCGTTCTGTGATTTATGAGGCAGAGGCTAGAAACTACACTGTACATATATATATCTGAAACAACCTCACTCCTCCCTTTCATTCCTGCCCCTATCAGTGGATCACGGCAATGGGGACTTGGGGTGGGGGTGGGACAGTGGAGGGTGTAGGTATAGAAACCTTCACTGCTACTGATGGCACGAGGCGAGACCCCTATATGACTGTTGAGATTTATTGTTCCCCAGGGTACACGGGTGCACTACACACACACACACACACACACACACACACACACAGATATCCAACTGTATCTAGCTAGATGTTTCAATTTGTTTCAGTGTCTCCCACGATGTGAAATTTTATTAAATATCCCATGAACCTTTGGGCTAGGGAGGGAGGGATGGAGGGAAGGAAGGAGAGAGAAATAAAGAAAGAGAGAGAGAGAGAGGTGATGGTGGGGACTTTGATTGACAGCGGCTGGTTGTATTACCTATATAACCAGAACAAGTATCCTTTGATTTGTGTGTGAGGATATTTTTACTATTCCTACTGTTTTACTACCTGTGTATGATTGACGAGCAAGTCTGTGTGTTTATCTTTCTATGTGGAGCGGTGTGTGTGTGTGTGTGTGTGTGTGTGACAGCTGTGTGAAGGACATGTAACACTGCTCTGAACAAAGAGCATTATAAAAACCATGACCCGTCCCCTCCTACTGGTGTCTCACCCAGATAGATCACCTCCAGTTAAGCACAACTCTGATCTCAAATTCAGAGCTAACCAGGCCTGAAAAATGCCAAAACCCCTTTATGATTTCCCATGGATCACTGAACAAGGGTTAAAAAGAGGTTTTGCTCATTTTTGACTTTCTGTGAGAATGAGGCGGAGCGTCTGTGTTTATGAATGCCTTACTACTCAGGTTACATGGGAACTGGATGATTCATGGTTGTTTTGAGTTATATTTATCATTGTGGTCTATGATTCCCACAGCAGAGCAATCAGTTGTGTGTCCAGTCTGTGGTGCTCCAGTCTTGCTATTGAGTTTCATCTTACTATGAATTCACAGTGAACATGCTGTACTTCTCTTTGTCTTGTTTTTGCACTGCTTGTGGGATGCTTCATTGTTGCAGTGAGACGGTGTTGGTACAAACTGTAATTAAATGCAATCCTGCAAAATAAACCATGGCTTACTGAGAAATGATAGCAACATCTGTAATGAATTTCCATAACCAAACTGGAAAAAAAAAAACCTAAAAAACAACAAAGTATATTTGGTTAACACCATTAGGGCAACAGCCACCTATAAAATATGTTTTTATATATTTTTTTTATTTTCACATAGGAGTAATGTGTTTAATGGCTTTGAATATAGCATATTTTAAGCAGCTTACATAAAAGTATGATATTCCATGCTACAGTATATACCATGAACTTATATCATTAAGCCTTGTATCGCCTTAAAGGTGAACTATACAGAGTTCATGAGGGTCGCTTTAGATTCAACTAACAAAAAAAGATGGAATAAGCATGAAATTTGATGGTTGAGTCTACACAGTTCTCATTGTCAGCTTGTCTTGTTGATAAATTACATGTTTATTCTATGATTTTTCTAGGTTGAGTCTTAATGGTCCTAACTTTAATCTACCCTCAATTTTAACTTTAAAAATATACTGTAGGTTCATTCCATTTCACACATTAAAGGCTGAGTGCACCATGTTTCGGTTTGAAGCCACATCCATGATAGAATCTCTTTCTGTGCGGCCCTGCAGCAGTCAGATTTAGTAAATGACGTTGCGTCATCTAATGTAAAATTGAGGAGACAGGCAGGGAGAGAAGGAAGGTAGTAGTCTTTTCCTACCAACTACATGTGGTTGGCGGCAGGAACTTATTGTTAATCTTAATGATGGATGATGGAGGATGCTACGTGCCGCTGCCGAATGTGTGTGTGACAGTGTTATTGTCTCCATGATTAACTCAACCACTGTCTCAGCCCCTTCCCTACAGAGGGAGCTGAAGAACAAGAGAATATAGTACCAATGGACTAGTTCCTCATCAAGAAATGCTCTTCTCTCCCATCCATTTTCTATTCCTCTTTCTCCCCCTTTTTCTCTATCTTTTTTCTTTCATTCTGTTTCCCTCTTCTCTCTCCCTCTCTCTCTCTGTCCCTCTCTCTTTCTCTCTCAGAGGCCATTACTGGTGATAAACACCGTGGTTTGTATCAGCAGGATGCACCTGGCATTAACGCGAGCGCTTAAGAAAGTAATTAGTGGGTGTATGTGGCTCCTCCTGTCCCTGTAGATGCCCATAGGCGGTGTAATGAATGAACGCCAGGATCCATAGGAAGAGGATGGCAATGATTTCTGCTAGCACCCCTGTCATCGTTCAATACCCTGACGCAGAGCAATGGCCTTGTCATGCCTTCAGGCAAATGACTTGATTTCTCCCCAGTGGTTCCACAAATGCAGAGGCTTCTCCACTCCCAACAGCATAATGTTCCCGTCTGTGCTCAAAGCAAGTGGAAAAAATGGTGATATTTGTTCAGTGGCCAGGCCTGCGCTGGAAACAGCCAATGTTTAGGTGTAACTTAGAAGAAAATAAATATAACTGTACATTTGAAATAGAATCCACTTAATTTTAACTAAATTTCTGCTCATGGAAAGGAGGGAATTTACTGTGGACTCTCCAGAGTCCTCTCTATATTTGTGGTCCTGTTGTTAACTCAGTGGTTAGAGGAAGGCTCTTTGGATAAAAATGTCAACCAAATGGACTATGTTATATAACTTCACATTATTTAACTGAGATTACACTCTTATTCACACTAGCAGCTTCTAAGTGTTGCTGGGGGAAGTAGGGTTTCACGCAGATGCAGCCGCTCTCATCCACTCCAGTTAAAATCTTTCTTGGCTTGTTTGGATGCGGAACACTCCACTGGACATTTGGGGCATTAACTGCGTTGCTCAAGAGCACTACAGCTGTCGTCGGTGATGGCAGGGAAAGTGCCTCTTATATTGTCACAAATTGTCAATGACCCGTTCTGACAAGGACTATAGATTTTTCTGGCATCCCCGTGGACTAACAAATATGACCATGTGGCGATGCACATATGCACACATCTCCACTGCACCAGCTTCCTGCTGCATTGCACCTTGGGTAATGACCCGTTCGACCAAACGCCTGCTTTATATCCGACAAGAGGGTGATTTTTCACTCCAGGGGGCAAATCAAACATCTGATTCTGACTGGAGGGGCTCAGCTGCACCCCCCAATGCCCCTCAGAGATTTCCAGAGTTGCTGACAGGGGCAGAATCTCTTTCTCGCACACACACATGCAAATTTACACTCGGTCCCATTTAGGCGTGTTTAGTGAGGCAGACTCAGTGTCCTGAGTGCTGGTGTGAACCAAAGGGTGACACTACCATTAGCATAATAGCCCTTGCATGTGCAGGTGTCGTCTTTATGGATTTTTATGGTGTGTGTGAAGAGACTGACAATAGCAGTTAGCACTGGGCAACGCACTGGTGCTGCTGATAATACATCCCACTGCTGAGGCTGGCAAAAAGATGCAAACTCTCTGGAATACACAAAATGAAAGAGACACCGTGCTTTAGCAAAGCATGTACCATTAGCAGTGCTTACATGTGTTTCATACAGGCTGACACTGCAGCACTAAGGCTATAGCAGACCTTGAGGACAAATTTTAGCCTGCAAGGCAAGTGATGTGCAGCCTATAACCAGACACATTAGCATGCACAGTCTACAACTGCCTCATGGATGCTTGGAGACTGAAATAGCCACCTAGACTAACCCAAGGTGACAGCAAGCCAGTATGTGAATGGTTGATACCATAAGGCACCTGTAGGGAACCGTTCTCAATCAATATGGATTTGCTAGCACCCAGTAGAATAATCAATATGGTCTTCTGTGAGCCTCATGGGAGCTTTTGTAAAGGATTTTCAGTGAAAAGACAGAAGAAATGGGTCTGATTAACAGGGAGTGTATAATTTGCTGGACAGTCATTTTAACCTTTGTCATCGTTATCATCATCACATTAGGACAATGTAGTCTTATTGCTCTAGATTAAAATGACGCTCTTTTTGGCAGTGGGCATTGAATTGAGGAGTTAGCTTTTTCCCCATCACAGATTTCCAGTCACACAGCATTGATAGATCTGCTTTTTCTGGAGAGATGAAGCCAGTGCTGGAAGCTTTATTGGACGCTTCTCTTTGTCCACACTGGTCGTCTCCAGAGAAGCCCCTGGCCTCTCCATCGATGCGTTCAGGGATCGTAATAGACACATCGGCATGATCATCACGAAAGGCTGTGGAGGGTGGACTGACCTTTGACCTCCACTCAGCAGATACAGTAAAACTGATCCCAGCTTCGGGTGTTATCAGACTGGATTGACAGTTGTGGTTGAAGAAAGCTGGGCTGGGGATAGAAAGGTGAGGGCAGAGTACAGAGTCGACTCCTGTGTGGTTCAATGGGCAGTGTGTGGCATTAACATTGAAGGGTTAGGAATTATAATCTCTGAAGCATCTATGGTACTGTAAGCATGTTTGGATGACCACCATATGCTTATCTTATATACCAATAATGACGTTATCCCTCCCCCCTCTTCTTTCTCATTGTAAAAGAAATGTTAAAAATTTAAGTGTCATTCTTTCTCCCTCTGCAGCCGCTTGCCCTTCCCTCCCTGTACTCCCTCATGCTCTATAAATTTTCACTTTGTCCTTTCCATTCTTTCCACCTTTGAATGTGTCCGTCTCTTTTCTCTTTCTATCTCATACATTTCACTTTTATTCCCTGAGCCTCTCGTCCTTCTTTACCTCCCACCTTTCCCTGCTGCCCCCTCCTCCCTTTTTTCCACCCTATGTCTCCCCTGTATATCTCTCGCTCACTCTTGTCTCTCTCTCTGTGTCTCTGTCCCCTCTCTGCAGGCGGTATGAGGTGTATCCTGTGTGTGCAGACCTGCAGGGCCAGATCCTCAAGTGCTACAGAGAGAACACCGGCAAAACCCTCGAGTGCTCCAACATAGCATCCCTGTACCTGCAGTGTGTCAACAACGCTAAACAGGTGTGTGTCGGTGTGTTATCTCTCATCTCTTGCATCAATATAATCTGCTGCCTTTTAACAGATGTTCCTCAAAGCATTTTTGATATAAATTTCCCTATTTTTATTGTTTTTTTAAATCAATGCTAACTTCCTTTGTATATGTTGCATGTGTATTCCATGTTTGAGCTTGAATCTTAAAAACCTTCCAAAATAACACACTCTCTTCCCTCCGAAAAGGATGGCAAGTATGTGCATGCACCGTCATGGACAACAGATATGTAAGTTGTAGCATTTTCTGCACCCATAGTGTCCACCTCAGTGAAGCCCCGTGTGTGTCTTAGCTAGAGATGACACAGGATTTTGTCAGTGGGCATATGGATATGGACATTTTCTCCCGTATAGCAGCCGTTCCCTTTTTAAATGTCCAGACGAATTGCTATAATACACACACACACATACTTTCCTGCATTTACATGCGCCGGCCTCCTCAGTTTTAGCCAGGAGAATATAATTTCCACTCGGCTACTGGCGCCTGCATAAAGCTCACTCTAAATAGCCAGTTTAAACCTTACGGTCTATTTCCATAATACCTGCTGACACAGGCGTTCCCCTGACTGTCTGAGTGTGTGTTTTAATGTAATAAGACCAAGAGGTTGGCCGCCGCTAGTTGGATCCCATTGTCTTCCCACCCCCACCCTGCTCTCTCCCTGCATCGCCAAGTGCAAATGTTTTTTTGTCCTCTGTCTCCCACGGTCACATATGGTAATAGTAATGTCACTCAGGTTGATATTAACTTGACTTCCACTCTCTCACTTTGCAATATGCAATATACAATCGCCCCAAAAAAGCCACAATTTACATTCATAGAGCTTTTCTATTAGATTTTTTCACAATTGCATTGTTTTGCCGGAAACGAGGAAAACTGAGTTTTGCGATGCTCGCTCACTCTCGTGGGTATTAGTATTAGATCTAAAAGTCAGATGCCGGCAGATTTTAAGCTATATGTCATGTAAATTGTAGTATGTTTTATTCATCGCGTGGATGTGTAGGTGTATTTCTGTTTGTGTGTGTGTGTCTGCGCGCGAGAGAGAGCTAACAGTAGGCTCGCCGAGATTGAGCGAGGGCGCGTTCGCAATCCGCATGCTGTTATGATCTTGTAAATTGTTAGGAAGCAAGCCTGAGACGATATGGTAATCCGCTTGTGTTTATCACCCTGCAGCAATCACAGCACACTCCTGTTCGTCTGTGGTTATCTCTGTAAGACTTGCTTTTAAAGTCATTAGGTGAAAAAGAAACAGTTCTGCGATAAGGCTTTAAAGGAATAATATGCAGAATTACACAGCCAACAAAGTAGAGGGAAGGAAGGAAGTAGGATTGATATGAGCTGATGCAGGTTCATGATTACAGTGTTTACACAGCTTTATCAGGGCGAAGCAGGAAGCTGCACAGAGGACAAATGTCAAAGGACGCGACTTTGACCTCTGAGGGTCAAAACATCAAAACCTGCCCTCTAACAGCCGTCATTCATCCCCCTGCCTCCTCTATGAAGGACACTTCATAACCTAGAACAGACAATTTTCAAACAGCAAAAATCTCCTTCTGCGTCCTCCCCCTCAAGACCTAAAATGCCACTAAACCGCCACACCATGAATGGGATTAGATAGGATTGTCCAAAACGCCATCTCACTCAGGATAAAAGCTCAATCCCCCAAATCTCAGCCGTACAATATTGACCCCTCAACAGGAGTCAGCCTAGACAGAGGCGTTGTCATCGGGCCTGCCTTTGTCACTGATAATTAGCGTTCTTATCGCCACAGTCAGCGATAACATTTAGACCCACTCTGCACTCTTTTATGCCCTCTTGCTCCTCCCCCCTCCCTCCTTCCGTCCATCCTCTATCCCCTCATCCCTGGTCACATTTCCAATGCATTCAGCGCTAAACGGGTAGATAGCAAACTGTGAGGAAGAGGCAGTGGAAGGACAGATAAACTCTCTCTCTCTCTCTCTCTCTCTCTCGCTCTCTCTCTCTCTCTCTCCCTCCATGAATAAGAGGTTATCACGGAGGCCGATCTCTCCATCCACTGCTCGGCTCTTCATTCCATATTCTCGCCGCATGACCGCGTCTTGCTCCCTGTCTTTCCCTTCTCCACTTCATTTTTTAGTCTGACCCCTCCATCCCCTTGTTACTCTCAGCGGGTCCGAGCTCGATCCCCGTTTGATTTTGTGAGAAATGTTTGTGAGCTTCAAAATGAAATAGGAGCCCAATCATGTAATGACTGGGTATTATCCAGCTCCTGGAATCATAATATTCTTAATGATTCAAATTATACTATTCATTTTTAGACATACAGGTAAATCTTTAATTAATTTTGCATTGAATTGCTTGTTGGTATTTGCAGTGGTTACCTTAAAGTCTGTTCCTGCAGAGGGCTCCCAGTCCTTAAAAAGTCTATCAAGTCTTAAAATTTAAAATATTGAAAAGTATTAAAATCCAGCTGTTAGTGGCCTTATTTTTTCAGCCTGTAATGGCAGTGTTTCCCCCTATATCTTCTGCCACACCAGCCCGCCAGAGTAAGATCATGACCCGCCTTGCCAGAAATATTTTCAAAATAATTTTATGGTCTGATAGTCCAGTCTATTGTGCAGTCAAGACTGTGAGTCAGGAGAGCGGCGGTGTGCGCTGCGCCATACAGGCACATCTCTGCCTCTCCCTGTCTCTCCTCAGGATCGCCTCGCTCGGCTCAGTCAAGCAGGCAGGCACGTTGCAGAGTGACAGGTCTGAGAGCGAGGCGGCGTGGTGTTGATGTTAGCTAAACTCAGCATGAATTATACTGTATGGTGTAGTTAAATCGGTAAATAGATCTATAACAGTCAATGCCAATACCTGTAGAAAGGAGCTGAATTGCCAGTTGGAGGAAATTTTTATCTTCATGCCCACACAAATCTGATGCTGTCCCTTCAGCCTTTCGGTTAGTTTAGATGCCTTTCTTACGGTCAAGCAAGTAAGTTTTCTGACAGCCAGCAAAACATAATGAATGGTAAAAGACTGGTTGAAGACTCGACTGTATGTCAAGTTTTTTTTTACACCCTCTTGGCTAAAACAGAAAAAAACTTGACATTTTTCTGGTTATTTCTCAAGGAGGAGATTCTGATAAATTTGAGAACTAGTAGGTTAGTTTTAAGGAAAGGGTTCGAGTTTAAAGTGTCTTAAAAATTCTTAAATATGGCTTTCTATCAACCTGTCCTGGTGGAGAAGCTAGTTGCATCAATTTTTGTGATACTCATTTGATAGGCTGATCAATAATGTAGCAAACAGATTGATAGATCCATTTGGAGAAATGCAGCAGAAGAGTAGCACAGACTTATTTAATCCACCGCTCTATTATTAAGTCAGTGGAGAAGAAGAGATGCGTTCCTTTGGTTCTTCCTCTCCATCTTTCTTTTATACCTTCATCCTTCCTTCCCTGTCGTCTCACTTCACACCTTTTTTTTCTTTCCTCTGTCACGACGCCTCTCCTCTTAGGCACTTTTTTATCCAGTGGCATCAGCTGCAGTAGACTGGTTCAAATGGTTATCGACAGGGTGTGAGGCTATGTGCTGGGGATTTGTGGCTGCACTTACCACTAACATGAAATCCACTCCCCTCCAGTCCTCTCTATGCCTCCCTACCTGCCTCCATCCCCTCTTTCCTTTTATTGTTCTCCTCTCTCAAGGTGTTCCTCTCTCTGTCTTCTCTCTCCTGCGTGACACTTTTAATATCTTTTCTTTTTGTCTGTTTGTTTTGTTTTTTGTGTCTCTCCCCCCTCAGTCACATTTGTCTCTGTATCTCTCTAATACACTTTCTTTTCCGGTTTTGTCTCTAGAACAAGTTGAGGACCGGGGGTTAAGGAGTTGGTGCTGAAGACAGAAAGGGAGATGGAGCCATCGAGAGTTTATTGTGTGGCATTACTGATTAACAACCGACTGACAGACACACCCAGCGGGAATCAACGGAGGAAGCGAGGAATGAGTCAGCACCGAGACGCACACCCTCAAACCCTGTGGAGAACCTGAACCAGAACCTGAACCTGAACCTGACCCAGAGGCACAGAGCACAGCACCCCGAGAGAAATAGGCACCCTTCCTCCCCACCGCTTTTCTCCCCCGCCCCACACACACCCCTCTCTCTTTTACCTCAACCACACTCTGTCTATCTCTCCCACCGAGAAGAGCTCAGCGACACCAGGAGTCACAGCACGGAGGCAACGGCACTGTCCGCCATTTTGGAGACACAGCGGAGACGGGCAGGACCCAGCAGGCTCGAGCTTGGTCCACTAGAACTAAAATAAAGAGTAACTGAACCATCACGAAGACGCCAGCCACTGTCACACAAGCCACACTCGGACTTGTCCACCCCCACCCATCCTTACACACTCACTCCAGCACCTTTAGGAGAGGAAAAGTCTGTTTAAGTTACTGTTTAAACCCATTATATGTCCAAATTTCCTGAATATTCATAATCCACAAATCCACTCTATTTTTCCAGTCC
>OMKZ01015633.1:58626-70997 GCA_900302535.1 Neoniphon sammara | reverse complement strand
CTTTAAGTCCTTGTTTGGCAAAGTTATAAAATTTCAATAAACTGGACACTAATTAATTATATAATTGTATTTAAGTATATAATCTAAAGATATAATTTAGAGCAACCCAGTCTTGAGGGTGAACTTTATTTATTTATTTATTTATTTTTTAACCCAAAATGGATGTATTAATTGTTGGGAATCAACTGCTGTTCACTTATTTTGACACTGAGCAGCACAGCATATAGGCTAAACTCAAAGTTTCCATCAGCCTGTCTTTTCAATTATGTGCACAAAATGTGGTAGTAGGGTGGTGATAATCCTACAGATCACAAGAGGTAAAAAAAGAAAAGAAAAGAAAAAGGAAAAAAAAAGAAAAAGAAATGGAAATGTACAGATGGCACATCTTCAAAGGGATCCGGTGACCCCTGTAATCTTAGATAAACTAGAAACTCTGGGAAAAGCAAATCTCTGCTTCTGCAGGAATTCAAGTCATAAACTTCCATTGGTGTGAATTCATACTTCAACACAAATGTACTCTTCAGAAACTCTTCAGAAGCACTAAAAGATCATTTTGGATGTGTTCATTGAAATCCAGGTGTTTTTCAAATAGATTGTTTTGAAGTAGAAAGCAGTCATTCCAGGCATTACCTCCACATGGAAGTGCATATATGCTGAATATGTTAAATCAACAATTCTCTTTTTTTTTCCAGGGTCAAGAATCAAAGGTAGGTAAAATCACTGGATGTTTTGCAGTGTCTTATTTCAGTTCAACTCTGTGTAATCATATTGTCTTGATAGCAGCTCCTCCTCCCTCTTCCCCCAGTGCATCACAGTATTAAAACTAGCGGGACGGGCTGAGTGGAAATAAAAATGGGGGTGCCGTCACGCTTTAAACCATTGCTACATAGGCAACCACTGAGTTGAATAAAAGTTGTGGTCTCTACTTTATTTGTGCTTTGTCACCCACAGAGGTGTCCATGAAAAAACAACAAATTAAGCATCAGCGCCAGCAGGCAAGTAGAGGGCACCATCCCTTTCATGCATTAATTCATGTTATTTTACTGCATAGGTCTACTCAGTTATATTCTGATAGGACTGTGGCGAGGCAGCTCTCTCCAACACCTCGGGGCCTGGTGAAGTACTGGGCACTATCTCACTTTACAAATTAGTAAATTAAGAAGCAAGATCACAGAAGGCCACTCGCTTATTACTTACCTACAGTATGTATAAGAAAATAGAAGTACAAGTGCCAGACAGCGTACGGAAAAAGCATTTTCAAAAATCACTTAGACACATTTTGACCACGAGCAGCAGTCATTCATTCAAGACAAACAAAACAAGAACTTGATAGAAACTTACTAGCCTTATTTTAACCCTTCCAAAGTTTTGCCACCTTTCTGCCATACATTTAAACAAAGGGATTCACATGTTATCATCTCAGCTTTAATTGTCTTAAAATCTCATTGCTGCATTGCTGCATTAAATTATACAAGCATCCAATTGTTTGAATCCTTACAGTAGATTTTTAGAGAGATGCAGACCTCCAGATTATCATATACAGCCTCAAAAATAGGACAGCAGCTTGCTCTGCTTCAGCATTGCAATAGCAGGAAAAGGACATTTTAACGAGCTTTCAAACTTTACCGATGCATTTTCCGGCATCCTTGTGCAAACTTGTTTCCCCTTTTGAACTTAAGAGATATAAACTGGTATTCTGACTTTCTTACCACTGGGTATAACGAGACAGAAATATATTGATGCTACAGTATGAATGATTTTCTCACTCACCTTGAGGCTACACAGTGACAGAAACCCCCAAACCCGTTTAATCCTCTCTGCCTCTCTAAACAGAAAGGAATAACACGGACTTGCATACTTAACAGAGCAGTGAGGATGCGGCACCGTGGTTTAGCACCATGGTGTTTGAAATGCAATGAGGGGTCTCAGTTGCAGCTGATGGGCCTGATCACTGGGCCAGCAGTGTCTAATTATCATGTCATACTGTCTCAACACACTTCAAAAGTGTGTGGCAGTGCCCAGAAAATCAATACTTTGAAGCAGCATGCTGATTATCCATTACAATAATACAATAATACTGAGTTTAGTAAACAAAGGAGGTTTTGTATCTTTATCTCTACCCATTTAAAAACAACACTGCTATTCACACACGGTTTTGAAGATTACAAACAAATAGAGCATCCGCACGAAGAAATACAACACAGATAAACAAATTAAACAACCACATGTGTATCAGCATGCTAACCCTCATCTTCAAAATATTAATAAAGGAAGTGCAGGGAGTGTGAACCTCTCCCTCTGAAGAGGCTTTTCCCGCTGCTCTTCCTAGATTGCAGTGCCACTTCAGGTTTTTCTGCTCCAACAAAGAAAAGACAAGAAATGTGTCCTCGAACATCTACACTCTCCCACTCAGTGGGAAGCTGCAGGCCCTCTGAGGTTGAGTTCAAGCTGCTCTCACTCCCTCTCTCTATGCTTCTGCCCTCCGGCACAGGCACTGCTCAGATAAACACACCCACATTGACACACTGCGCTGCACATTACAATAATACTCACATAAACATTCCGTTAAAAACACATATTTTACATGCAGTGCCACTCACCCCTTTCTCTGTGAGATACACACACTACTACACATGGGTGTATCAGTGTGGCTGTATGGCATCCAAGTAGGTTTGTCCTACCCACGCACAAGCACCAGAATCCAAAGGATCTGTGTTTATAAAATATAAACCACACTGACAAATCCAAGCAGATTCTGTTTTGAAGGCCAAATAGTAATTTGGTCATATACATTTGCACATTAGGATACTGGGGAAAACTGGAAATTGTCATTATTTTTCCTTATTGAGTCTTTAAAGCAGTATATTGCATTGGGAATAAGTTTTTGGCATCAGTATCCCAATGTGGGTTCATCATCAATCAGCCACTAATAATGCGTGTCATGGTCACCCATACTGATTGTCTCCATGTTTTGTCTCCTCTTACAAAAACATTACTTCTGAGTACACAAACTCTAATAGGTTCACTAAATTGTTTTATTTTCCTCTGGTCTTTCTTATCTTTTTGATGAAGCAATTGTATTACGCTTCAGAAAGTAAAGAAATTTGTTATTTCTCTGTTTATTATCAAAGATTTGCCAAGACAACAGAGGGATAAATACACTTTCCACCGGCAAGAAATGTCAAAGGTTGACTAAGCATGCAGTAAAAACAAAATGTTTTATCAAAGTGAAGTATTGCTTTAAGATGCTTGTTAGCTTTTTTCACTAGTCTTGATATGTGCCAGATTTCTCCAGTTACGCAGATGACAGACTGCCTGAAGACCAAAACATCCAAGAATTTTTTTTCTTTTTTTTGTACAAGTATGCACTCATCCAAACAGAGATAACAAGGAATGTGAAAACAACAATATCCAAAGATATTACTCCGTGATCCGCTGCAGTTCCTGCGGAGAGTATTTTAACACCATGAGGCTGGTGCAGCTCGTTTATTGGGCTGAGGGATGGAAAACGATGCTAAACCCAGCAAAGGCGTCAGCTCACTTCCACTATCTCAGGCATGGCTGCCTCCCGCATTAGAGGCCAGATCTGCATTGATTTTGTGACAAGTGTATCAGGCTTGGCTCTAATGTGCATTTGCGCTTCTGCAGGCTAATTGTGTGAGGATATGGCAGCTCAAGACACCGTTTGGGATCAGCATGATACTTTCCATGATTCCTGTTCTACCAAAATCTACACCATAACAGCAAATAAAAAGTTCCAGGTATGGGGCATCTTGTTTTCTCAGGATCTCTCATGTGGTTTAAATCCAGTGTGAAACGGTGATGTCAATATCATCTTGGGAGGGAAGGTGTTTTGGTCGATACTTAATGTGTGAAGTCAGAAAAACAATCTTGTTTGCTAATGTATGGAGAGGTTGCAACAGGTGATAGGGGGCTAATTGATGTAGCAGCACTGATCTTTAGGGAAGGTTTTCATCCACTTTTTCAGAATGTATACATACACAGAAACAAATACATGAAAAAAAAATAAATTCACAGAAATTGCCCCTCTACGTCCCTCCACTCTTGCATGTCATTCTTACACGATCCCACTGTGGTGAAAAGGAGGTTCTTTCAGCACTAAGGCCTTGAATCTTGATCTTGCATTCCTTGTTTGCTTATATGTTTCAGAAAATTGAGTTTATTCCACTGTTTAACCTGTTGAAAGTATCTGTGAATTAGCTTCAGCTAAGAATGTCAGCTAAATGCCTTGATTGCAAGGCATAAAGCCAAGGTTGAGGTACCCACTAGTCCTATTTTGACTTCAGTCATGATCGTACTTGTGCATCAGAAATATTGTTTGCATGTGTGCACAGAATATGCTTTGATAGCTAAACAAAAGTCAAGGCTTAACTGAAATCACTCTCATTCAAAAATGTGAAAAACCACTCTGTGATACAAGTTGCTACACATAGATAATTTCATCTGGGTGAATACTTGGCTGTTACGTAGGTTCACTAAAAATACTGTTTTACCCTCTTATAATTGCTTAAAATTTGTACAATCAATCAATAATATGTTCTGCATACAAAGTTTAAAGAGGTTTTTGGGTCCACTAACATCTCCACACACATATCTCTGTGAAGTCTGACCTCTCATGGTAAAAATTATGGTGTCTGGTCTTAGGTGGTAAGTGATGTCACCACCTGCTGTATGGAGTGGTGACATCACATGCCACCAAAGACCAGATACCCTGAGTGATCCAGTAAAACATAAGTGGCCTATCTGGAGCTAGCCGCTTAGTTTAGGCGTATGCAGGGCTGAATGACAAAGTGCTCCCTTTGTTTCTAGTTTACATGTAAGGAACATGTTTCCTTGTTCTGTGGTGAAACTTTCAGCCAATCTCTGACTTCCACCATTGCTGGGGTTCCGCCCTCCGAACTGTCAAGAACAACCACTCACAACAAAGCTGAAGAGAGCCATTGATCAGAAATTGAATGCACATAGAAATAACAGCTCTTTTCAAGTGCACAAAAGTTAATGGATTTACAGCAATTTTAGAAAAAATGCAAGTATTCACAAGATGGAATTACCTATGTGTAGCAACTCTCAAGTTTCACTGAGCATTTTTTAAAGATGAATGGGATTGAATTGGGGTAAATTAGCCTTGACTTCTAAGCTACCAAAGCATGCTCTGTGCACACTTATGCAACAGATATTTATTACGGAGAGATCAAGACTGTTGAGAGATGGGAAGTCAAAATAAGACCAGCACGGCCCTTTAATCTTGCAGTAATTGAAACATGAAGTCTGTTCTGCCAAGTGTCTCTATTAGGACTGCAACTTCTCCTTGCGCAGTCAAACCCCAACTGACCTTGCCCATCATGTTTCCCTTGACTTTTAGGAAGTGCATCTGGCCTACGCAGCTGCTCCTCAGCATGTGGGGGAGTTCTCTGTTCTCCCTAATGTCCATTATCTAATACAGTAAGTGATATCAGTGCAGGCAATGGATATCAATGAAGTTTTGGATTCCTGACACACACGGCACATCGGGAGACTTCTACATTTTAATTATTTGAGTTAACTTGTACTTAACTGGGTGAGACCCCTTAAGATATTAAAATACCTATTATAAGAGGCCATTTGAATGCACCATGTGTTCAGAAATGGCATCAACTAAAGATGTGGCTTTCAGTTTATTTTAACAAAAATTATCCTTATTTCAATAGACTTCACCATGTTAATGAGGAATACTGATGGGCATAAGGGTTCTCCCAGAAGTTGGTGAGAAAATTGCATGGAAGGCAGGTAGCATTAACTAGCAGGGAGGAAGAGATGTATAAAGGGTCAGGGCAAGTCTGAGTGACAGATGTGGTAAATGGAAATATAGATGGGAAGATTAAAGACAGATAAAGACAGGGAAAATGAAAAGTGGTAAAGATTTTTTTTCCTTTTAATCTAATAGCAAAGAATAGCCTGCCATCTCTTGTAATAACGTTTGCAGAGCATGCTATAAAAATGTAAAAATGTACCGACAGTGTCCTCTTCCATTTCCCTGAGGGTTTGAGCTGGAGATTCGAGCTCCCACGTCACATCCCCACCGCAGTGACAGCGAACGGCAAGGCAGTGTCATGAGTGCCACTCCGTCACGGGGGACTAGTGGGACCGCCACTCATGACAGCGTGCCATTCCCTTTACCGCTAAAAATAAGATGTTAAACTCTTGGAAAACCTGCCTTCCATCTCATTTCGTTTACAAAGGCCTCTCAACAGGGAGACTCTAAGAGATTCTATCTATCCTGTCAGCCTTGCTACAAGACTTCTCTATCCCACGCGCACACACCAGGGAGGGAACAGGCAGACAAAAAAAAAAAAGGGCGTTGCATGTCGAAATTATTACCTTTGCAGAGCTACACATCAGCCAGCGTGGAGAGTGTTTTTTAGAATTTAAATCTTCTCAGTGTTTTTGTGAAACTAAGTTTCTGATCAAAGATGTACCATATTTTGGGATGGCTCTGATGCCCATAGATATATCCATGATGAGGCCATGGATTTCTAACCCCAAACCAAAATCCCACAGGAACTGTTGTGGCAGTGTCAAAATAGCCCCAGATCTTTTCACTTAGTAACAGTTACAGTTACGACACTTTCATGCTCACTAAGGGACTTTAAGGTTATGGGCCAACTGGGTTCCATCTGTTTGTCAAACTTTTATAACTCAAATAAATGCTAAAGCCTGCAAAATTGTACTAAGAATGTCCCTCTGCGGTTCACAGTAACAAATGCCTCTTCTCTCTCAAAGAGTCATCTTGGCACTCATCTCTATTAACAATATAGAACGGTGATGCAAAAAAAAGGAAACCACCTTTCCTTCCTTTCTGTCCTTCTTCTCATGTGTCCTCTGTAGCCCCATCACAGTCAATTAAATTCAAGCTTGTCAGATCAAACAGACTTACCCTGCCTTTCTCTCACACACATAACAACCCCCCACAAGGACGCAAGGAAGAGAGGCGATGCCTTTAATTCATAGTGAAGAGAAGAAAGCTGACATTTGAGGACAGGCGCTGCCTCTGCCAGAGATCCTGTGACGCACATGCACACTGTCCAGTGCACTCAATTAAAAGTATGCTGGTGAAAGGCTTTGATCTGCTTTTATAAGACCAGGATACGGCTCTACAACCATTGACCAACACCCATACAGACACACGCAGACACACACCCACCTAGGCACGCACACAGCACACACACACACACAAGCTTTTCCCAGGGTGGGAACATATTGATGTTGCCAGCATTAAAATTCCAAGCGTTTTATTGCACGCTTGCTCCCCTATTGCTGCACTGTTGCTCCACATCTGAGAGCAACTGTATGGAAAATTGACATTTGGTTCCCTTCTCAGCCATCAAAAGGTGCAAAGCATGGTATGGCAAGTGGTTTACAATATGCTCACTCTGCTTCGTCAATGGCATTTTAGAAACGATGAATGCTTGCAGGAATACTTGAGGATGATAGATAGAGGATGGGAGACTTTGTTGATGATCCCACTGTCAGATATTGATATTCTCCTTGTTTTGGTAATGCAGTGTGCATTTCTCAGTAGAGATGGTAAGGAACAGTAGTCACACCAACAGATTAGACAAGCAATAACAGCTACACTGAAAACAAAATAGCAGTGTTTATCAGTGTTTCTCCAAGAACAGCATTTGGGTTTTTAATTAAACTTTGACAAGAAAATGTGGTAATGTGTTTTAAATACGACAGTTACTAGTACCGTTAGTACTACTTCTACTTCTACTAATAATAATTATAATAAAGAGCACTTAGGAAGTTACAAAGTACTTTTGAATGGAAGTGACATATGCAACTTTCAAATTATTCCAACATAAAGCTTTGTAAATGTTTTTGGAGGAAGGAAATGCATTCAACGTGTGTCTTAGGCCTCAAGGACACAAACAATGTGTTTTAGTGAGACATTTTGAATGTGAACAAATCCAGGTGTGTTTACAAGGAAAACTACACTGGGTACCTTTAAGCATCTCATAAATAACAACTCAGATTTTTTTTCCAATCAAAAAAGGGGCTTTAAACCTCAAAATAGATCATACATGGACAACTGTAATCGCATGACATGAAGTTTATAAGCTATGTATCTAAACAATGTAGCTGAGTTGCCCCAGAGGAAATCTTGGGTAATTGTCAGGCAAACTCCAGTTTCCATAATGGAAAATCATCAAATTAAAACATCTTCAATCTGTCCAAGTCAAAAGAGTCTTGCTGCACACAGCAAAGCCCAAGACCCACTTAGTTAGTCATTTTTTTAATTTAAACATATTTTGCAAGTAGAAGACAGACAAGCACTGCATTTCACACAAGGCTTCATCAGGTTTGCTCACCTTTTGAGATTTCCTGTGCTGGATCAGCATCACAAAATTACATAGCTGTGCAGGTGCTGTGAGGTATTCTTTTTTATCTTTAATTTGTTGCAAGTTGCCACTAGTTACTTGAACAGTATGTACAGTATGTTAAGGCTTTTCAGTGTCTAAATTATTAATGGAAAGACTTGGTGGTTTAAAGATTAAAAACATGAATGTTGAAACATATATGGATTATGTAAATCACTGCATTCGCAATTAGTTTTGTTGGAATATTATTAAAAAGAGGTGGGCAGCTAAGTATAATTTAGCAAAAATAAAATACTCTAAAAATCATGACCCCCTTTGTATATTCCTGCAGTGGCAGTGATGCTTTCTCCGAGGGAGCATGTCAGATTTGTGATTAGAAATGGCAAAACTCTATTTCCCTGTTTGTACTCAGATCATATTTATGAATATCACAGTGAAAAAAAACAATTCAGCGGTGAAAACCTCATGATCAGATCACTAAATATCAAACTGTGCCACAAATGTTCACTCACCCACTCACATGTATGTGTGTGTCATATCAATATTTAAAAAGAGGGACATCTGTCTGCTGTATGACTCTGGTTTCATAAAAGCACTAATGACTCTGACTAGCTGAGAGCAGGTCAGGCTGTTCATGAGCAGTAATGTGGAGCTCATTGAGTTTGAAAAATGTGAATAGTGGACTGAAGACAGTCAAGGCCGTTTCTGATGAGGGTGATTTCTAAAACTCAGGTGAATATAAATGAAGACAAAGGTGAAATGAAGAACCTCTAAATATTTAATTGCTGTACATAATGGTTCATCTGTTATCTTGACAAGACCGGCAGATGAAAACCATGAACAGTGAAAAGTTTAGTAAGGAATAGGTTGATTTAAAATGTTCTCGCCACACAACTACTCATGCTGAGGTCAGGAACACAAACACTTTGTATAAGATATCATCTGTGATTCTGTGTGATCAAAACTCTGCGACTTATAATCAAACAAGAGCAGCAGCACTTCTGAGTGTTTTCTCCTCGCTTTATTAAATTTTCAGAACAAATGCTGCACCATATTGAAGAGGCAAGCAAAGAAACAATAGAACTATAGAAGGCTTTATCATTATATTCACAAAATTATTTTCTATAGCATGAATTGAATAATGAATGCCTGAAGGACAAAACCAACAGTGGAGGCAAAATCAGGAATTCTCTTTTGAGAGTTAAGCTTTGATTCAATGATATTGTTCAATGATAAGAATACAAAAAGATGTTGCATAATAGTCATGACCTTCCACAAGTTTAACATATAATCAAGCGCTCCTTTTGATGAAGTAAAAACTGAAATGCAATTTAAAAAAAGGACAAAAAACTGCTGGATAAAAATCCAGCCAAAGTAAAGCTATTTATTTACCATTAAACGCAGCACTTAATAATGTAAGTGTATACAAAAAAGCAGCTCTCAATGTATTTTTTTGGAAACATACAGTTGTATTTAGCTAATTTAAAAAAAAATTGGTAACTTGAAAACTTCATACGGAAAACACGCAATGTAGACTACAAAAAATATACAGCTTCTCACAGCATTAGCATATTATAAAGAGCTATAATTATTATTCTTGGTATGGATTCACCTTTATCCCCCCCACTCTATACATCACTGCACAGAACATGGTAGCTGACACAATGACAAAGTAGGGGGACGTGAGGCGACGCCTCGCTTTAGAGCCATAATCACACCATTACTGACAGAGATCAGGTCAAATGTCTTTCTGCACCCTCACACGGTGCTAAGCATTTTGTCAGCATGTGTCAGCAAAACACACATTCAGCATGACAGAGGCCTCCAACCCAGAGGTGAGAGGTCTTGCTTCTGCCACTCATTATTCCAAATTATTCTACCTCAGTCCTGTTGTGTAAAGTTTATGAGGTCAGGAGAACAAAATGCATCAACCACCAGGCCAGTTCTAATCAGAACCAACTCTGAATACCCAACTCTTAAAATGATAGGGCAGAGCTAAAAACAAAGATGTGGGATGGAGGCGTGTGGAACAAAACCATTATCAGATGGAAGCCTTGTCTGTCTTAAATGTCATATTTTCATATACTAAGAAGAACAGTCTCACTTTTAGCTTGACGGCAATTAATTTTTGACATAATCCAACAGGTCTGGAACAGGTGGAAGGGTCTCATGAGCCCAAGATTTCTGAGAATTTCCTTGCCCTTCAGAGGACTCCGTTGACGTGAAAATATGAAAATTGCCAGAATTGGAGTTAGGTTTTTATACAATGAAAAGCGATGTTGGGCTGTGTCTATTTCGCAGCCATGAGGTGCACCTCATGGAATTTCCCAATTAGTATTTGGCTTTCAGAAGAGGCCATGTAGCAAGTGAAGAGCTCTCCAGCATTCCCAGAGGATAAAAGTGAGAGTCCTCTGTTCACCTCATGGGCCTTTCACAAGAACATTATCAACATGATGACATTTTACACAGACTTCAGAGGCGCCCACCCTCTTCTACCTATTTCATGGGCTCTTGACTTCAGAAAAACAAGGATTAACATTTTTCCTATCAAGGGGGGATTGAAATGAAAATAAACAACAAAATTCTCTGTTCAGTTTTCCTACAGACACAAAGGAGTGCTTGATATTTTTTTTAAATGGGAGTTGTTAAGAGCCTACTCTTTACCATTTCAGCCGATTTATTTGCCCATGTTTTAATATCAGAGAATGCTTACTTCGTGGTTCCCTTTGACTGAAACATAATTCAAAAATGCATCTATGTGCGCTGGAAAAAGTATTCAGTTTTTGTGTACACACTGTAATTCCATCAGTGCAAAACTTTGGCCTCAATACTTGCAACATGGTTACTTAGGTTTGTTTACAAAGGAAGCAGCATTAGTTTGTGCAGTAAAGGCTGCTTTGGATCAACACTGACATGGTGGAAATGGGTTTTAAAGGCATCTACAAATTCGTTTTCCTGAAGTAAATTACAAAAACTATAACACAATATTAGTGTTATTTTAGGTAATCTGAAGTTTAAGTGATTCATTCTGTAGGCCTACATGGTTAAAAATGATTGGAAATGACTTATCGGCAACAGCCAGCAGAAGGAAATGCTGAGTAACATCAGCTCAACAAGTATAACAAGGAGTTCAAAGCCTCTTCAGTAGTCCTGTAAGACTTCAGTTCTCTCTTTTGTGCTCAGTCACTTTCATCAGAGAAATCATGCTAATTACAAGTTAGCCAAATTAGCCAATTTCCCTCACACTCTCCTGCAGTCAACATATTACTCATGCACACTAGATGTTGTTTGTGCCACTTCCAAAAGCACACACATACACACACACACGCACACACGCACTCACACTTTTACGTACACAAATAAACACAATACTACAGCCACTTAAGAATGCCATTAGGAAATCAATAGACACAATAATTAAGGGGCCAGCTTTGGCAGGCGTTTTGTAATCCTGACTATAAAGGCCTTTGGTTAATGAAAGAGCATTTACAGCAGGTGCAGCCAATCTAATCCAGGCAACCAGTGGCTGCCAATAAATACAGTCTGGCCCCAAGCTGCCCATTGATCAGAGGGGCCAGTCAGGGTCGCTGTGTGTGAGAGCGCCATCATAAGCAGGGTCTGCCTTCAGTATTGGCTCCCCCATAATCACAGGAGCAGGGTGGAGATGAGGGTGATGAGGAATGTCACCCTGCTGGTACAGAACAATTAGTATTCTTGGGAACATTGTGGACATGCTGAGTTCATTAATGACAATAACTCAAATGTCATAAGTGCTTTACATGCTTAGCAACAGCAATGTAAAGATATTAACTGCTGTGTGCGTGGGTGGTGGTGGGCTTATGGTTTTTTTTTTTTTTTTTTTTTTTTTTTTTTTTTTTTTTGGAACCGAGGAAGTATCATGCATAACCTTTCGTCAACCTCCATGTCATGCATCTTACCAGGCATGGATTGGAACAACCTGTTCATGCTCAACGCTCTCCTTGTTGCTTT